>OX104070.1:914530-998243 GCA_944474145.2 Dicrocoelium dendriticum
CACACGCACGCACCGTTGCCATCCTATGCCCTGCGAACGTTGCGCTCTCGCAGCGGTCCCAATTCTCACTCTTTCCTCCCTCCCTACTTCACGTTGTTCCTTTTCCCTCACCTTTTTCCTAGATTTCTTACATTTATTCGTCTCTGTCTCTTTTCCTATGTTTTCTAATATCTTTTTCTTTTTTGTATTTTTCCTTGTTCTCTTTTACTTCCTCTGTTTTTTCGGTGTTCATATCTTTCTGTATTATCCTTGTAATTTTTCTTTGCTTCAGCACCTTCCGCTTCGTTCACTGCGGCTTGTCCGTTTGCGGTTTTTTTGCTCTTACTCGGTAGCAGCTTTTTTATTTCAGCCCTCTCTATTTTTAATTTTTTCCTTCTTTCTATCCTTTTGCTTTGATCTCGCTTCTTTTGGAACTCTAATCCCTTTAGTTCAGCACTATTTTTGTTATCACCTTTTGCACATATTTAACTTTATTTTTCTCCTTCACTCCATTCTTTGTTGCATTTCTGTTTTTTCTCGCCTTTACATTTGTCCTCAGTTTTTTCGACGTTGCTTTTCAACCATCTGCTGGTACTTTTCACATTTGTCCTTCTGTTTTGTTCGTCTTCCTATCTACGCCCTTATTTGTAAATCTTGTTCTCCGTCTTTTATTTTAAGTCTGTGGTGTCCCTTATTTATTAACCAGCCTGCTTTTAATGCGTTGAGCGCCCTTTTTTCTCGATTTCCTTGTTGCGTACACAGCTGCACTTACTGGCTCCGTACATGAAATTCACTCATTCGAAGCATTGTCGCGCATACGTTGATGTGTGAGATTTCATAACTTACCTAAGGGACAAAATTACTGGGTGTACATAACATTTTCTGTGCTGGACCCTTGCCATAATCGTTGTGTTGGTTACAGTACTCGCTATATGCACAATTCGCTTTAACCGATTGGTTCCTATGGCCATTACAAATGAATACTGTCGGTTGACCATCACCGAACGCAGTTTCGTGTATGCAGTGATGAGCCAGTGGACACGATGGTTTGTCCAAGCAGTGTGTGTCTCATCAAACTGACTCAGCCAACCGGTGTTGGGGTCATGTGTGGTGTTTTCTATCGCACGACAGGCATATGCTGATTGGTGGAATTGTGCTTCAGTCTACCCAATTGTCTGCTAGCCAATCCGGCCTGGGGTAGCACTCTCGGTTGACCTGAAACTGACCCTGACGCCAACTGCATGATTTTGACTCTCGTCCTAAACACCGGATTGCAGTTTACGAGATTACTCTGCCGGCACGGGGCCCTAGTAAGGAGTTACTGTGCGTCACGTCCAAACAGCCATGAAGTTCAAGATGTTTAACAAACAACGTGAAGCCCCACAAGCACTGCCTTCAACTGACGTCCCTGCAGCCACTGTGATTCCACCTGCGAAGATTACCGTCGAATCGGATAATCCAAATCTTCTGCTATCCTACAATCCCCGCATCTCTGATGCCATTGATGCCAGTACATCTCGATCCGAACTGGACCGCATATCCTCGACTCAGGGGATGTTTTCCGAGGCATCTGGTACAGATGGCAGTGCAGCATCCAATCCGGACGCTTCACTTTCATCGTCATCAGCGCCATCCACTCCAGTGAAGCATCAGCAACATGTCGCAGCCAACTCACGACCCAGAAAGAGTAAGTTTTCGTTAACAGATGGTTGTGCTTCGTAGTATACTACCGGTGAGAACCCATCACTTACCTGTCGTCAAACTACATTGGCCTAGTCTGTCACGGGATCGGGATGGTTGCGCTAGACACTGTTTATTCGCAAGGTCGCCATCACGTGCAATGATCGGACTTCCAAGACAATGACGGTCCGCGTCCCTAGGCTATGGTACACCGCCGCTGAATGTCGAATAACGCACGTTTGACCAAAATGATTCAGCACTATTAGCGAAATGAAATGTAGTCAAGGTCACGATGGGTTCCGTGGCTTTCCGTCATCAGCTTTGCCGTAGAATTTTCGTGAGCATGTAACAGCTGAAATTCTAGCGAGTGTTTCACTATGTTTCAACCAGGCTCCTATCACTAGGCTATTGGATGCTTTCACTTATAATCCACCAGTAACCAAGCCAGAGCCACATGACAGACTGTGGGCTTTCTTGTCCTCATTAATATTTTATTTTGGCAAGGGAAAGTCCTACCATATCAGTTTATATCCCCACTTTTAATCCGTATCCAAAACAATACTTTGAAGTTCGTGATCAGCACCATCCTTTCGTGATGCACCGAATCATTTCCTCTAAATGTGCTCTTTTTCTCATTCCTGACGCATTCGAACAGCGAATGTCTGTCAGAAAACTGGCGTGCTGGTACCCGCATCCACTAGTCTAGCTGTACGGATATGGTTTGCTAGCCTGAAATTAGCACAAGCTGTCGGAGAATTCCCGAGCCGAAAGTTGCCCTCACACACCTGATAGCTGTTTATATAGTAACTGTGACTGAACGCGGTCCACGTGCGTGTATCTGTCCGGTTGAAGCATTAGTTTTCACAGATACGCAACGACCGGATGAACCAAGACGTGTTAGACGGCACTGTTCACCAAGACGCTCATGCTACTCCATTACGGACGTGCTTCTAGTTCTCGATCTTCTTTCTGTGCTTATTACCATTCATCTGACCTACTAACAAGCTCTTCGGATGAACTATTTAACGATAAGATAACTGGACATCGATCCCGAAGCCAAACCGTGGCTCTCTCGATGTCTCAGAACGGAAGCAATCAGGCTTATGTAGTTTTCTTTTAAGCGACAATCCAGTTTCATCATTTCTTCTGATATTTACACGTTTCATGTCATTGTAGACACTGAGTATCCACGATAACTCACCACGTTATTACATTTTCCCTATCTACACAGCAGACTAATGTCCATATATAGGTTCCTCGTAACAAGAGCTTGTCCGGCTTCTACAGAGTTGCGATTTACGCTTATAAGAAACCGCTGACCAGAGATGATTACCTACCAACCGATACCTATATGTACCTATACATGATGCTTCCCCACCGCAGTTGGGCTAAACCAACTTACACTACAACTAGGTCTTTTTAAGCTAGATACATTTCATTCCCTACCTAGATAATTTCCATTAACTTACACATGTTGCTTACGCTAATTGTGGTTATATTCATTAGCTTTATTACCTTTGTAGCATTTATTAATTAACTAGTGGACATTTTGCACTTATCGCGTATTCATTGCTAACCAAATCATATTATATGCTAATTTAGCGAAAAGCTATGTCGGCATAGCCGTATGCTTCAGCAGATCTAAGTTGTTTGATAATGTTATTTACCGTGATTGGCTGTCGTTTGACATCCCCGGTGTAGTCGCACTTGATGTGCATGTTGACAAGATGCCTACCTGTCTATTACCCACCACCTCGTCCATACTGGCTCCAGAAGACAGTTGGGCGTTGTTGGAGGGGACGGGGTGCACGGTCCTCGTGGATGTGCTAAGCTCGACTGAGTGCTTCCATGCACTCAGTGTGGAGCGTACCACAGTCCAGCTACCGTCTTGTGTGCGCTTAATCCAAATACAGCGTGCTTGTGTTTGCTTGTGAAGGAGTGTGGGCCAGCTCTGTTAAAGA
The DNA here is from genome assembly GCA_944474145.2 of Dicrocoelium dendriticum. Taxonomy (NCBI): domain Eukaryota; kingdom Metazoa; phylum Platyhelminthes; class Trematoda; order Plagiorchiida; family Dicrocoeliidae; genus Dicrocoelium; species Dicrocoelium dendriticum. The sequence continues at coordinate 918,151 of OX104070.1, forward strand.
AACGTGGCTCCCATCCGCATGCCTCCCGGTCTTATTCCTTCGGGTTTACACTGGATATGGGGTGTGTGGTTGGAGCTGTGGGTGGTGCAGCACAAGCCATCAATGGTCCCTCTGTAGGCGCAGGCGTCCTGTGGCTGACCACAGTGACAGGCAAATCCGAAACCGGATGCCGCCAACCGACCTAGACATGTATTTTGAGGTATCAAATCAGTTGTGTTATGTCTGAGGTTACCTGGTTGCCTGCTCCAGGGTTTTACTTTGTTCAGATCAGATCAGCTTATTTTGTACATTGCTTTGCTGGTCGCAGTTTGGATGTCGCGCTTGAATTGCTTACAGACTCACATGTCACCTCCCAAGCTTATCGGGTGGTTGTGAATGGGCTTTAGTCCCTGCAAGAAGGTGTTTGGGCAGGCTTTCCAGGCTATGCGCATGGGGTCATGTTTGGTGCCATATGCGATTGTTTCGTCCGGTGGGAACAATCGGGTCAGTAGTGCTGAAGCCCGCCAGTGGTTTTTGGCAAGAAGCCTTCTTGTACCTCTCGATTTGTCGCTAAATCTTGTTAACGTTGGCTAGGCCATGTTCTCCGTATGGCCGTTGATCGGCTTTCTCGGCGTGCATTATACGCCGTGGCCGCACCAATTTGGACAAAACTGCGAGGCAGCCTGTTCATGACGTGGCATATACGAATGAAGAAATTGTCTGATATACTTGGTCAGGCTGGTGCGTGTTGTCTTCGTGGATGGTCCACCCCAATGGTTAGAGGCCAGGTCGGACATGACGCAGCCACACAGTCAGTGGCATTTCTGCATTCCGTTTCTTGTATCTAGTTTAACGCATTTCCTACTTGCTTCTATTTGCATCCAATCCCACTACCTTACCGCTGTGAGCTAGTGTTATTCGTGCGATGTGAGTCGCGGCAAACTGGATCTACTACATTTGGGTGCTCGGATCATAGGTATTCAACTGAACTGATCCGTTTGGATGAAGTTCTCGTGACAACACTTCTAACCCAGACACCGATGTGAGTGGAGCGGAGTGGACTATATAGTTGCCAGCTGTGGAGATATGGTCATTTTCTATGCACTGGCGTAATCTGATTGAACTGCAAGTGCACTGTTTCACCTTAGTAAAAATTTCATACCTATGTATGTCATTTACCCGAAGGTCTACCAACAAAATCTTCAGCATTCCGCTTTGCCGGTTGTTGCTCCTATAAATTGTTCTGTCGTTAGTTAACTATCGGCGAAAGGTGCTGGCACCCAATCGCTAATAACTTAATTAAGTTACTAGCGATTGGATGCTCACAAACTCCATCAAATGATCCAACGGTCCCTAGACACAATCGTCAATGTGGTGGTTGTCGGAATATTTTGCAACTCAGAATGTGCATGTGTATAATAATCTGACTTATTTGAGAGTGCATAGCCAACGCGGTGAGTGAACTGAAGCTGAGTTGTCGGCCTGGTGATGGGAAAAAATCGGACAGAACACCCGGTCTGGTGCACAAGCAGCTATTTCACATCGGCGGACTGTTCACCATTATCCACGCTTTTCACCCCAACTTCTGAAGTGAACTACATGGAAATCAAATATTCCAAGTTTGCTTTACTCGTCCTATCCGATTTGGGCGACTCGTACAGCCTTTGTAAGTACACCGGATCGCTCGAACTTACTTTCTGTCGGACGCGAAGCCATGAGGTGACGGTAACCTATTCCAAACAGATCAAACTGCGCCACCCATATATATATATATATATATATATATATATATATATATATATATATATATATATATATATGGTTGGCGGCATCCGGATTCGGATTTGCCTGTCACTGTTACTAGCCACAGGACGCCTGCGCCTACAGAGGGACCATCGGTGGTTTGTGCTGCACCACCCACAGCTCCATCAACACACCCCATATCCAGTGTAAACCCGAAGGAACAAGACCGGGAGGCATGTGGATGGGAGCCACGTTTCGTCAACGGAGTCGGCCCACACTCCTTCACAGGCAAACACAAGCACGCTGTACTTGGGAATCAAGCGCACATAATGCGGTGGCTGGACCTTAGTCCGCTCCACACTGAGTGCATGAAACCACTCGTCGAGCTTAACACAGCCAAGAGGACCGTGCGCCCCGTCCCCTCCAGCAACGACCAACTGGCTCCTGGACCCCATATGGACGAGGTGGTGGGTAATAGACAGGTAAGCACTTTGTCAACATGCACACCAAGCGCAGCCACACTGGGGATATCAAGCAACAGCCAATCACTTGAAACGTCGATGAAATAACATAAATCGAATGATGCATACAGATATGCCGGCATAACCCTTCAATAAATGAGCATATGAAATAAACTGGTTGCTAAAAATCCGCTACAGGTTCAAGATGTCAGGAAATCTATTTTAAGAAAATGCCACAAACGCGAAAATGTTATCAAAGTTAAGTACTTCACGAGGACTCTGAGAAAGCCAGTCACTTGGCTAAGCAATACGCTTCTGTTTACACGAAAGAAACACCATTTAGTAACAGAGCCGTAACCACCTTGCCATCTTCGTTGGCCCAAGTAGATATTAACACTGATTCTGTGATGAAACTTCTTCTTTAGTTAGATCCGTACAGCTCACCCGGCCCTGATGGATTGCATCCTGTGTTCCGCAGGACTGTGACGCAGTACATAGCTTCACCCAGATGTTAAGTCTTTCGTCTCTCACTAGAAGCTGGCCGTCTTCCGTCAGCTTGTGAAGTGTGTATCGTCAAACCCATCTACAAAGGAGGAAGTCGACATGATCCGGCCAATTATCATCCAATCTGTTTGACGTCAATAGTGTGTAGTTATGGAACGGATCCTAAGGGAGGCTGTTAATCTTCAGCTTGGGGACAGAATGTCATTTCTTACATCCAGCATGGGTTCCGAAAAGCACGCTCCTGTACCTTGAACTTGCTCGTTGCTAAGGAGACCTGGGCAAGGTCGCTAGACTCCGGCAAACGCTTGGACGTTGTGTTTGTTGACTTAGCGAAGCTTTTGACGAAGTCCCGTATGAACGGTTTCTGTTTAATCTCCAAGGAATCGGTATTTCTGGAAACCTGTCTTGGATCGCCGACTTCCTAAATGACCGCTCCATGTAGGTGAAGGTGAATGACACATTTTCTGCACCTGTTCTAATGACGAGTGGGGTCCCACAGTGCTCTGTCCTCGGACCCGTACTTTACAAAATCTTCATCAACGACTTACCGTCCACTCTTCAGACGGATTGCCTGATCTACGCTGACGACCTAAAGCTATGGATGGAAGTATCCAACCTTGAAGACGCTGACAGATTACAAGCTACGCTCGATCTACTCCATGATTGGTCGATTAAGTGGCAGTTGCCCGTAGATCGTGATAAATGCTCTGTTCTACCCGTTGGCTCATCTAACCCATTTGGAACTTACCACGTTGGTGGTTCTTTGCTCAGAAGAGCAACCCAAAAGAGGGATCTTGGAGTGATAGTGTCGTCAGACCTCATATCTATTCAAGACAACTAGAAGAGGGTCGACGCAACCCACAGGATGTTCCATTCTATACGTAGTGGGCTTTCTCTCCTGATCCCAGGGCTTTTCCGACTCCATTTTGGTTCGCATGTATGCCCGATTCTCGAATACGGGCCGCCCGCTGCCTATTCTCTCACCAAATCCGAATGTGATATGATAGAGAAGGTTCAACGGCGTGGATCCAGACGTCCATGAGTTGCGAGACCTGTCTTATCCACTCCGACTTCAACGACTGAACTTGTTCTCTCTAGGTTACCGCCGTCACCGTGGAGATTTGATATTCACTCGACGTACTCTCAGAGGAGAACTAGATGCAAGTTACAGGACTTCTTTCAACTCAACACTGAGAGTTCGACATGAAGCCAACGCTTGAAACAGTTAAAACCGAGGAATCTCCGTGTGCGGCTCAATCTGGCCTTATGAACTAGCGTAGTGAGTGATTGGAACCGGTTGCCGGAGCCTATCGTTGATGCTGAGACAGAGGAATGTTTCAAACAACTGTTGGATTCTCATTTGAGTGCGCTTGGATTCTGCTACTTCTAATACAAATACAGTGGTCCTCTGCGGAACCTCGTTCCGCAATGACTCACGCCTTCTCCGAAACAATCGGGATGTGAAGGAGCTGACAAAGGATCTTCCTTCTGATCTCTATCATCCAAGAATCCAATGAATGCAGCGTACGTACAAACGCTGCGCCGGTTCTGCCTACGTTCTCTGCAGGACCCGTCGTCGTTTCGGTGTTGGCTCCAAGTGGCCGCGCTCATAGCTCACTAGTATTAGTCAAGGTTTATTACAATGTGAACCGTCCTTGAAAAACTGTGCCACAATCGTCGTACTTGTGATGAGTGCAGGATCTCTTTAAGCCTAGAACTAAACTATTTTTATCTTCAGTTCCTAATAGGCGTATGCATTCGTAAGTGCGCGGTCACTGGAAATGGTTGTTCGTTTCGTTTACACTGGTAGCTCAGTCACATCTTCGAGGTTACTCCGCGCATTATCGAAACCCGTGTGGCATTTCGAGGCTCAACCGTCTATGGGGACGGTGGCATACCAGCCTGTCAATGAAAGGTGTTGCCGCATGGATCAGAAACCTGATCAGGTCTTTATCAAAACACTAATTGATTGGCCGCCATTGATCACCGGTGTTTGCTGGCATCTGGCTGGAACACCGGGTGAGCAATGCTAAGGTTCGCCTGCTTTTTTCAAGAAACCTGCTGTTGCATTACTGAAGTGTTTGCTAAAGCATTTATATTAATGCATTCGCTGAGACCTGGTCAGGTCTCTGATCCGCGCGGTAACATCTTTCACTGAAAGGCTGGTATCCCGCCGTCCCCATAGACGTTTGAGCCTCTGAAATGCCACACGGGCTTCGATACCGCGCGGAGTTACCTCAAAGATGTGACCACCAGAGGTGACACGCCTATCAATGTAAGCGAACCGATCAACCATTTCTAGTGACTGCACTTACGAATGCATACACCTGTTAGGTACTGAAGATAGTTTAGTTCTCGGCTTAAAGAGATCCTGCGCCTATCAACACTACGCCTCACGACCAGTCTCCTTGTTTTGACTGTTCTGGTGGTTATAGCCATAGCAGTGTGGAACCCTGCCCTTAATGATTGAGGCCAACTCCTTGGCCACACTTGATTTCTCAGATGTTGGTCCTGACGCAGATCACGATTCTGCACTTCTCAACTGACCAAGTCTTGTACACACACAGACACGTCCCTCCTCATCGACCGGCGCAATTGACTTGTCAAGGCCGACGACACATTCGTGTAGCATCATCGCCCTCATGACTGCGCATGCTCTCCTCCACTCCCCCCCCCATCACCTGTTTCCTTCCGAAACCAACCTTTTCGCTGACCTGACCTGTGTGCAACGGAGCGATGAGTCACACTGGTGCGCAGGTCATGCGCCGTTCGTTTACCCTACCCGTGAAAGTCGATCAGTCTGACCGGAGTTGGTGTCTCGTGACCTGACCACGTCCAGACACGGTGGTGCACACCCGAATGCATTAATACCGCTTTGTCGGTCCACCGTGCTCTGACCCCACAGATCTGTGTGGTTCAGTTCAACTCTCCTAATTTCCTGTTTGTGGTGATAGGCACTACAGTATGTTCACAGCTGATGATGTTCACAGTAAACTGTGCTCATGGGTTGACCCTCTTTGTCCGCTTTCCTGTGCCACTGCGATGCGATGGAATGAACCAGGATGTTCCGTTCACCTGGTCAATGTGTTGCTACGTGGTTTTGCTGATCTCTTAGTGGCTGTTCGCATCTTTACACGAGGTTAAATGTCGAATCGGATGGAAACAGATCGACTGCAGCATACTACCTTATTACCCTGTTGGTATGACCACCTAGGATCGTATTACTACGTCTGCGAGAAACGGACCGCTGGGATAATCGAATCAAAAGCGATAGCAGCATTCAGCTGGCTTTATTCAAAAGCCCGGGCACATGTGTTACTTATGTGTTTTATTATGTCATGCGACAACCGCAGTACAAAACTTGCCTATTTAACTGGATACACAGATTTATAGATAGAAATTCGTCACGTCTAGACTCACTCAGACAGCCGTCACACGCCCGGAAATGCACTGTCCGCGCGTTTCATCCTTTCGGGAATCATCAGCAGTGCGCATTCCATCGGACCCTGGTAGGGCTCGAACCCCTGACTCAACTGTTGCCAGTCCGTGGTTGAGACCACTGAGCTACGGGGGAGGGCAATGACCATCGTGAATTAGTTACTAGATGTGACATAGTGCCGCTCACTATCCACTGACTTACATGTTACTGCCGTGCAAAGGACAGAGTAGCCCCCCTCACCAAGCGACGAGCCTACCAAACTTAAACCGCCAATTAACGTATGGCATTATAAGCAGTTTGGTCTGCATACTGATTACAGAAGAGTAGTAGGGGAAGTTGATTGGTATAGCTCAGTGGTCTCAACCACGGACTGGCAACAGTCGAGTTGCGGGTTCGAACCCTACCAGAGTCCGACGGAATGTGCACTGCTGACGACTCCCGAAAGGATGAAACGCGCGCACAGTGCTTTTCCGGGCATGTGACGGCTGTCTGAATGAGTCTAGATGTGACGAATTTTTACCTATACCATTCAACTCCCCCTACTACTACTCCTCTGTATACACAGATTTCTTGCAACATATCCTTTGATTCACACTGGCCACTGGTACTTTTTCTTCTCACGGTATCCGCAGCATGCACACGTTTATTATACTACAGACCCCGACCGCCATGGTATGTCCCGAGCTCCTTTGGTGAAGTTGCGACTCACCGGTGATTGATGGTGTAATGTTGCATGCTCTGAACATTTACCTCACAGGATGCATTGGGTACGGTATACTGTTATACACCGATATCACTCTCAATAAAGTCTTCTCTATCCTTTGCTGGGGTAGGTGGGTCCACAGTGTTATGTTAAACTGGTAGTTCCATCGCGCAACAGACTGCAACGCTTCCCTCATCTTTTGACCGTCTACCAAGTATATGTCCTCCAGTAAGATGTCTAGCGTGCACCGTTCACCCAAATTCACTAATCATAAGATTGGTGTGCATGTGTGTGGTAAATGACTTCTGAGAACAATGCCATGATCCTTAGATTTTGTCACACGGATTCATCTACCGCATGATGAGGTGCTTGCTTATCGATGGTGCACTGGCCGACTCTGAGGCAACTATGACTCGTTTTCTTGCTTCCACTTCTTAACCATTCGGTCACGCATCTTCCTTCGTGGACGCTGGCGCCTGATTCAGATGTCACATCGTGAGCGAACGATTTGCCGAATGTAGTGTTCGGTTTCGCAGATCAACTGTGAGTTTAGATTGCAACATGCAATCGGAATTGGAGTCTCGGTTTCCTGTGAAGTAAACTGCAAGCCATTTCGGTCAGTGAGGTCGCACTCGAACTGGACAGTTATCGGTGTTGCTCCCGTGATCAGCCTGTCCCTGCTTCAACTTTCCAGGTAGAAACAGTCGGTTAAAGTGGAACACGCGAAGTTAATAGTGACTAACAACCGACGCCTTAGTTCATTAATCATTGAGATTCCAGAGCCGCGTTCGACACAGCGGTTACAAATCCATTATCGTTGTAGCGGGTTCTTGCATGGTTGGAAAATGCATCTGGAACTTGCTATCTGTTGGCACTTGGATTATACTTTTCCTAATATTTATCGTGGGTGCTCTTGCATCGAACGACGTCCTCAAAAGACCCGGTTAATGTGATCACTATCATACCCCCTCACTTGTACTTACTTGGGTAACTGTCCACTTCTCCGTACAGTCACACTCTTGTCCTGCGAATCAACTTCATCCCCTCCAAAACAATAGTTGACCTTATTCGATTTTGTCGGTAACAGATGCCTCCTACACCATGCATGATGTAGCTATCTCCACGGAATTATAACATAGTTACCGTCTTTTCTAAGTGATAATCAGATCGTTAAATTTGACACCATGTTTACTTGTATGTGTGTTTTCTGTAAACCCCTCACTCTGTGATTGGGCCATCGATGATGGGCGAGTGTCCTTGCTAATACTTCCACACGACTATAGTGTGCTGCTTGTCCTTTAGCTGTCTTCTTGAACAGCGCCTTCCTTCCCATTGTGTAATTGCATTTTGTTTCTGACGGTGATCCATCGGGATCCTGAACAACTGAGGTACGCCCGATTTACTTAACTGTATGTGATTTGCTAGTACCGTAGTTATTGCGATCCAACTTCGTACAGTTTTGGGATCATTGGCTACGGGTCCTTCAACGTTTGACCGGTGAACATTACAATCGTGTTTTAGCGTTCCTGCTGTGTTCGCGTTTCAACCCGCGTGACTGCTATCTACCTAAGGGTGTGGTCACACAATCGCCCACTAAATTCGAAATTTATAGTACTTCCATCCTTCAGCATCCTATCTGAACTTCACTTAAATGATCTCCATCTTCCACGTGCTTGACCCTGTCTAGGAAAGCCTCAAGAGACTTAGAACCCCTCGAGTTACTTTGCGCAGACCACAACAGTGTTTGTAAAGATATTTGGGCCGTCACTGACACGCCTGATATAAGATCATCCAGGTTCTTGGAGTAAGGCCACATAACAGCCGGTCACATGTGGGTCTCAGTAATCCCAGTGGATCCCAGCACATCGCTGATACGAGTACACCAGCTCTCTGTTCTTGATTAGGTGAAGAGGATTTGCATTACTAATAGTGCATTGCTTCCGCGAAGCGTGACAGCGAATGTTGTCCGCATGTTGACCGAACTGGAGTCACTTTAACGGATCCATTTTCCTTTCTGAATACATTACTGGCCGATTTCTCTTGTCCGAACACCGAGAAACATTTTGACCTGAGCAACACATTATTGCACACGCACATCGCACAGTCCCTTCAAAGTAACTACTGTATTCCCACAGGTAACCAGCTTACAGCCTGTACAAATATATGTGAAGAACTTTCACAAATTATTCGTTCGGTCCACTTCCATCTGTGTTTCACAACAACAAAGTTGGGGCATTAGTTCATAATGATAAATGCGCCACATTCCACTATCGTACTCTTGGCTTATCACTTATTTCAATAGTATGTTCATGTTAATTGCCCAAACACAACAATCATGTTTGTACTCGTCGCCTAGCAGTATCCAAATTGAGACTCGGACACAGAAGTTAGTGCTCTTTCGCATAAGCATTCGCTAAATCCAACTCCTTCACTAAGTAACACCTATACTAACGGTTAGCAGATCGTGTCGGGCTTGTTTTCCGACCGTACCGCAGATGATCTAGTACATGCAACCTCGCGTTAATAATGTTCTCGTTTGTGTTTGCAGGATCACTACGGTACAGCTTATCTTGCAACAAGATATCTTGTTGACCACCGAAAACCCGAAAACAGCAGTTTTCAGTAACTGTTAGTTGATTGGAATGCAAATCGCTTCGTTAAAAGTAGACTGAGCTGGTGGCAATCTCTGTAGCCGTTTCGAACATAGCAACTAAGACGGACTTTCCTCGCACCTCTTAGCCATCATATGTAAGCTAGTAGTGTGGTGCATAAATCACCTCATCTTGAAACAGAAATATGTTCGCTTTTTCCCCCTTGCTGTCGTGTGATCTCTTCTGAAGTCATGAGAAGCCCCTTCTCCCTTGTAGGAGCCATGACTCGTTCATTCGCGCACGATGCCTGTTTGTGATTTATTTGATGCTTCATTTGTACACTTGTGACCTTTGACCGATGGTTAAAGTTCACCTCCGGATCTGGATCACCGACTTTGATACCTCCACTTCCTCCCGCAACGTGGTGAAGACGGCCTCGGGTGCACGACACCACAAACATTTAATGGTTGGGTGCAAGTTGATTAATTAACCTTTCACTGTCCTTTGTTTGAATTTGTATTTTTGCTCGCCTTTTGATCTACTCCGTCTGTGTCATTCGCGGTCCTGACTGTGGCTTTTGCTCACGATGGGAACGGGTTCTCATGCGTTTAGGTACGTAGGAAATTAAGCAAATCTTATTTCACGAGTGTGGATGCTCATAATATTGTCTTCTCGGGACGGAGGGAGGGGGGGCAGGGCTTAGAGATAGATGCTTCGACTGATGGTGCCCAGGAGGTCCTAGTCGCAATGCTGTTCTTTCTCTACCTGACGAGTGCAATCGAGTGTACAGAACCGGTGGCGAAGTGGTGTTACGGATGGACAGCTGACATTTCTCCGCTTCTTCTGCGCGGTCCCACCGAGCGAATTGACCGCGATCCATTTCAAAGTGAATCGCGGAGCAGAGTTAGGTCACACGTCGCGACCCCTTCATATTGTCTTGTTTTAAGCCAAGTTGACTTTCTATGGCGCTTCACTCATTGTTCCACGGTTATTTCACATCAACTGGTATGGGAATATGTGCTGCTCTAAAGATCCCAACCGAAGTACCTATATCTAATCGTGGCATATTTCACGTGGAACACATCCTTCGTTCCGCTTCTGACTCCTCTGATTCTTTAATGAGCCATTTTTTGCACCAGCCATCCCATCAGGGTACAATCGGTCATTCACTATTGCATCCAATCGCTTAAAGTTTGCAGTGCCTGTTTCTAGGAGTGCCGCTAGTCCGTTTGATAATCACCACCTGTTTGTCACCACTCGAGTTCACCAGACTCGAATGCTTCAAAGTGACCCCCCCCAATTAGTCATTAAACGTTGTGACAAGCGTTACCTTCCGCAACTCGGTGGCTTAGGGGTAGAGGTCCAGCCTGACATCCCAACGGGCCCTTTGGAGTTCAAATGCCTGCTATCTTTTCTTGACGAGAGCAATTAAATTCCAAACCGGTCATGGAGTGCAGGGTTTTCGGGCGGATAACACCCATATCCATCCGTTCCTTCAGGCGTGTTTATGTTGGAGCTGTGAGCCGGTACTGGGAATGCCGATCAAGTTGTAGTGCCTTATATATAGCTAGTAGCCGTAGTTGGCCAAACTCCTCAACCGTGACTTGAGTGTTGAAGGGGTGTGGACCGACTTCAGTGAAATAATGGTACCCATCTGTTCGCTGCTCCAACTTGTTCTTTCAAGAGTACATCGGATATCAAATCACATGCACACTGTGTGTGCTGGTGGAGCCGCGGGTAATGCAGAGCAAGCCACCCGTAGTCTTCCAATATGTGCTGGCGTCTTGTGGTTGTTCGCGGTCAGCGCGACAAATAAATCTGGTAACGGATTCCGATATCCGTATGTCACGATTTCAAGCATGAACTATTTATTTTAGCTACCACTTTTCTAGCATTCGGTACCTCCCTCCCGGATACCCCGCTTTCTCGTAGTTCCGCCCTCTACGAATTAGGAACCTGTGGCAAGTGAGTGCTTATTTTGGAGCTTTACGAAAGAATTTTATTCACTACCCGAGTGTGTTTTGCGCTTGTTTTTTTCACTCTGGACGTTCGCGCCTACCAAGTGTTTCGTTTCTATGGCCACTGCCGTTTATAGATGCCCCCGCTGTTATCGTGGAAACAAATCAGTCATTGTGTCTTCGTTCTTTGGGTCACAGGAACTCCACCCATCGGCCGTGATCTAACATGTCTGGGTCAACTCTATCCAGTCGGTCAAGGGGGACAGTTTGTCTAAGCCCCTGTGTGGCATTGGTAGTCAACTGACCCGGAAGATCCCCATCCACAGGGGTCACTTTGTCTGGACAGTCGCCCTGAGGACTCAGGTGAAAGCCTACCCCACAGACGGCGAACAGTCTGGTCTTAAGATCAAACAGCATTAGAGCCGAGCACGAGTAAAGCCTAATAACCCAGCATTGCTAAAACAGTGACGAAAGAAACAAGCTACACCATTTCAACTCACCATATGAACGCTCGCTTGACTGTCATTTGTTGGAGACGCTGCGGTTGTGTGGTCTTTCTCACCTGTGTGTATTTTTGCATACTGTCTCTACAAAGTTGACAGTCTGAAGAATATTGTAGTCTCTGAACCAAACACACAGGCTATGCGGATAGCCCAATGTTATCCACCTGACGGCTGGATTTGTGCTGCATCGGATACGCTTTCATTATCGTTTGGGTGTTAATTTTCGGTGTCTTCATTACGAGAGTTCACAGTGCCCGTCAACGTTAAGGGCCATCTGGTTTTAGTACTGTTACCAACCATTTTTTATGAGAACTGTATTTCGCAGTGGACCACGGGCACTGTTTACGTCAAACCTAACTCGGGAAAGTTGGTATGGACCTCGAGTGTGTATTTTGTGAAAAATAACTTTTACGTACGATTGATCAATGGTTTACTGCCGATGCAAAAGCAAATTACAGAAGAGTAGTAGGGGGAGTTGAATGGTATAGGTAGAAATTCGTCACATCTAGACTCATTCAGATAGCTGTCACACACCCGGAAAAGCACTGTGCGCACGTTTCATCCTTTCGGGAATCGTCAGCACTGCGTATTCCATCGAACCCTGGTAGGGCTCGAACCCGCAACTCGACTGTTGCCAGTCAGTGGTTGAGACCACCGAGCTATGGGAGACGGCAACGACCATCGTAAATAAGTTACTAGATGTGATATAGGGCCGCTCACTATCCACTGACTTACATGTTACTGTCGTGCAGCGGACAGGGTAGCCCCGTCACCAGTCTCGGTGTGAAAAAAAACATCGGATAGTGTGTCAGAGAACGCACCGTAAAGTTCAGATGTGTTCCATTTGGTTACCTCATGTCGTAGCACAACGAAGTAGGGTCCAATCACGTGATAGTAGCTTCCAGCTGTTTTTCAAATACGAATGAGGTAATAGCGCCTGCCGGAACGGCGTTCCACGGTGATCACAATTAAGGTGAGAAGAAGTCCCGTCAGCATTCAATCAGCTATACTGCGTGACTACCTTTAACCGGTGATCTCGTGGGACTGTTTCCTGGCTACGTTGACGTTAAGTGTGGTTGAGTTTTCTTAAGAACCAGCTACTACATCGTAAGTCAGCCCTTAGATCCCCCTCAAGCTAATTTGGTAAGAGGGATGGACAAATCTTTGGCATTTTTGGTCGCCTTTAGTTACGGTTTCTCAAACAAATGGAGAAACTGCTTTTACCAGATCTACCAGGCCCATATGACACTACCCGAATGGAGCTTCATGTAAGCGCTGAACACTTTCGAGCAGTCTGCAAAGGCCTATGTGCTGTTTCTTCCTTGTATTCTGAGCAACTATGAGCATTATGAGATCGCCTTATGGAAATTCCGCTACCAAGATTAGTGTCTTAGCAAGTACGCACAACTGACGTTCAACATCTTTCATCTGGCCGTGTTAAGGTGAAAATTATAGTGAGCCGATCGCTTCTAAGTCTGGCTAAGCGAACGGATGGGCCTAGGCTTCACGAAAGTATTACGAGGTGGTCGCTTTCCCACCCCTGCCCCAGTGTAACAGTTGGAAGAGAACTCCCATATGAATTGAACCGACTGATTGCGGGTTGCTGCAGGTACGGTTTCTATCTGTCGTTGTTCACACAGATACCACAAAAACAACGGTGGAGTTCTTTTGAATACATACTTTTCGGTTTGCTCATCACGTCTCCGTTTCTCTTCAACGTCTCTCTTTGACACCGAAGTGAAACTTGACTGCTTGATTATTATCGATCAATAGTGGAGTTTGAATAGTGTTCAGTCTGCCTTTTATAACCTCCGTTATAACAATTTCTCGCACCTCTAAGGGGCTTGCTGATCAAGAAACTTAGTTATCAGTCACGAGGTCTAGAGAATATGTGTCCTCCGGATGCATCCGTGTGTGTGACTCGAAACTCGTACGCTGTCCTTCACCCCGCTGCCTCGGTTTACGCTGTTTTCCAACACGAACCAACCTAGTGAACTGTCGAGGTGACCAGCCAGCAACACGACTGAAAGGGATTAACCCCTTCTTACACAAGCAAGAACTATGATCCAGGAAATTATTGCTTATGTTGGTAGTCATGTACTAGGTTTCTTAACATAGTGATGGAAAAATGTCGGTCGTTCATTGTCAATTACGAAAATATGTTTGAAAATAAACTTTTGTACCTGTGTACATTTGTACACATAGTGTACAAAGGGGTTAAGGAGTTTACAGACTAGCTGAGCTTGATCGTTGCATGTCGTCTAGCCGGATAGGGGTCAAGGCCATAGGCGTAGCAAGGGGGGTGAGGGCGGTCCGCCCCGGACGGCATTTTTAGTACCGTTGGTTATCCGATACCAAATATAAAGGGCAAAATTTCCAGCTAAGCTGAGGGTTGAATATTTTGATCCTACTCTGTATGACCAACAACACCTTTGCGCCATATTTCCCACGTGTGCGTAAACCTTTTTCCCTTACCTGTCCCATTGTGGTCACTTTCATCACCTTACCTGAGTATTCTGAACGATCATCCAGTTCATTGAAAACTATTGGGCACTTTACCCTGAGCCGATTTTGAGGGTTTACCGATTTGCAACTGCCAGCTGAATGTGAAACTTTTACCACCGCCCGGGGCGGCTACGCCACTAATCAAGGGGCAGATCACATGAGCGGATGGGCATCCATCGAACTTAACGCAGTCATGAACTTAATGCCATTCATTTATTTTCGACCCTATCTGACGATTCTATCCTTCCCCCAGTTCCTTTTGGCTCTTCTTTGTCTATCACTCCTGCTGGTGCTGCTGCTGCTGCTGCTGCAATTGGAGCCAATGGGTCGGATGGGTCGCAATTTGGCGTGCAGCACATGCGATATGTGTCAGAAACTTCCAGGATTGATGTCACAAACATTTATCTCAGATCCAAACTTCACCGGAATCTAGTGCGCTTTCCCTTTCCTCCCTTTTACGTTTAAATGCAATCCGAGGGGAATTCTTTTGGGATCCTCCGTAGCTCCGTCGTCACGAACGTTTTGATGTCGTTCAACTCTTCAAAAAGGCGGGACCCCCTTGAACTTGGAGATGATGCAAACAATCCCATTCCCGATCGTCTTGAAACCGAACCAGATTTGCCAGGAAGGGTCACCAACGGTGATGAGGTATGGATTTTTGACTAAGACCCGGAGACCAAAAGCCGTAGCCTTCAGTGGAAGAGTCCATCGTCACTAAGACCGAAAAAAACACGATAGTTGAAGTCTAAAGTCATAGTCATGTGGACCACATTCTTCCTCATGAGGGATCTCGTCCACTGCGAGTTTTGCCACAGGACCAGATCATCAACTAACAGATCTACAAAGTGATGTTTCAGCGTTTGCTTCGTTCATTGCGTGAGAAGAGACGAGAGTTGTGGCAGAACAACTTGTGGTTGCTTCACCATGATAACTCGCCAGCTCACAGTGCTCTGAGCATCCGCCAGTTCCTGTCCGAGAAGAGTATCGCCAAGCTGCAGCAACCTCCCTACTCACCCTACCTGCCTCCGTGTGATTTCTTCCCCTTCCCCAAAATTAAGGGGGTTATTAAGGGAGCAGTTTTGAAGACATGAACGGCAACGATAAGACCGTGGCGACGGAGCTGCGGGGGATCCCGGAAGAATCCTCCCAGGGGTGTATGTAAGCACAATGCAATAGGATGGGAAAGCGCGTTAGACTCCAGGGAGTTTACTTTGAGGGGGAAAACTCTGTGAAGTGTGGGGCTACAATAACTCGTTTGCGACACCAGTCCTAGAATTTTTCTGACACATCTCATAGCTCACCATTTGTACTGAGCATGCTTACTCCATTTTAACAACAGTCTATCGAAAAGCGATACACACTGATCAGATCAGAACTATCGCAGTAACCATCCGGCCGATTACAAGCGCTGTTGCGTGAGGACCCAAACACACTGTAGCACGCTGCAGCTGGGGAAGACGGAAGACGACCACCTATTTAACATGTTCCAGCGGAATTCGTACCCTAAAAGTTTTATTCTACGCTGCCTGAAGTTGGAAAATCAACCACAGCCCGCTTCCGCAAGCGCAACGGAAAGGAAAACATTCGTCCTGCTTTACATCCATGGGATTTCTGAGATGGCAGCGAGGCTTTTAATGGTTCACGGGATCAACGTTGCACATGAAGCAATGGAAACTATTCGGAGTAAGCTTTGCAGGGCAAAAGACCAACTGAGTAGAGAAGAAACAGCAGGTGTGATGTACAAGCTTTGTTGCAAACATTGTGACAATTACTACGTGCGCTAGGCAGGGAGAAAACTTGGAACAGGACTGCATGAACACAGTCTGGCCATCCACCGCCATGATGAAAAATCACCAATGTCAGTACATGTGGATGCTGAAAGCCATCAGTTCGATCTGGAGAACGTCAAGATACTTGGAAGAGCAAAGAACCGCAGAGCGCGTGAGTATTCGGGCCGGAACTCAATCAACAAATATCTAGAACTCGAAGGGGTCTACGGAGCTCTGCAGGTGAGGTTAAAAATAAGTACCAGATCGACAGGGCGTAAACGTGGCCACTTGGCCGACCCACGTAAGCCAATAGAAGACACACTCAAATCAGGAGATGATCAATAGTCACTTAGATCTGGCAGTGGTTTACGAGACTGCAAATCAGATATCTGTAGCCGCACTGAGAATGTTGCCTAGTTTGACAACAAAACGTCTGTGCCTCGCTCGGAGAACACAACAATTCTCTTAACCTCCGTGTTTTTCCAAAACTGCTCTTTACTCTTTATGTCTCTTGCGTTGAATCAAAGTAAAGAACACCAAGGACTGTGGGAATAGTTTAATGAAACCACGATTTCCCATGTTTATTCCACATTTTACGTAGACCGCCAACATTTAATCCGCTTCTTAACGTTTTGCACTTTGGTCGAAACTATTCATTTTATCGTGAAGCTAACACCATTCTATATATTTATATTCGCTCCACTCCGCTTCTCATTAGAAGAACCCTATGTCCCCAGTTACATGAATTCCTCTGGTCCCGATCTGTGTGTGGTTTGTGGAGACAGTGCCACCGGACTTCACTACCGTGCCATGACATGTGAGGGCTGTAAAGGATTTTTTCGACGATCAGTCCAAAAGAAATTGAACTACGTCTGTAAAGCTCAAGGTAATTGTGCCGTTTCGGACAAACGGAACCGGAACACTTGTCAGAGCTGCCGGTTTGACCGATGTCTCAGTGGGGGAATGGCGAAAGAACGTAAGTCTCTTCGAGAATTTGCTCATAGACTCATATGTAGTTTTATATATCTCCTATTTTTCATCCTTACAGATAGATGTGGAACGCAATCGAAGGTACGGTAATAGTAAAAAGAGAATCGAATATTACAAAGGAACTCCCGTGTTTCTGTCTAAAGACACGATACTACCCGGTTGCCCAAGCCAAAGTATAGAGATGACTTAGGGGGCACCACCCTGAGCATTTGGCTGAATAGCCTACCCGGAAGGAAGCCGAATGAATTTAGGGAATCCCGCCTATTGGGAGTCGGTGACCGGTTACTCACTGCATACTCCTTTCATTTGGTCCTTTGCCAAACAGGGGCACAGCTTCCCACACAATTTCAGCTGGAGGCTCCTGGAATACGACGCTCCACCATCGTGAAGCAAGAGGCAGTAGCTCTATTTTTTGTCAGTCACATCCGCCACATCACAGTTTTGGTGAAAGTTTTGTGGTTGTTTCTAGGGGGAGAGTGCTTGCCGGGCGAAAACTCACCACATCCTTGTACGGGGGCAACCCCGGACCACCCAGCTGACACAACAAGGAGGGTGTTTGACAAGCCAGCCTCATGTCGTCGACTCATGATATCTTCGTAATCTGGTTCAAATATCTACACTCATCCGTTGGTACCACAACTTAATCGATGTATGCAGATAGGGCAAGATCCGAGTAGCTGATTTATCCCTTAAGGTGTGATGGCTTGCCTGCACACTAATATGCGGTACTGATTGTTCCGGATGTATCAATCCGTTTGGATACACGACCAGATCGATCTCCTATGGTTTATTGATTTTGTACCCTTCGTGTCTGCACTACCTAGTTGCTTACAGTTGGACACACTTCACATGCCCACCACTCGTACATTTGCCTTAGTTGGACCAGCTTAACCCCGGAGTCACGTATTCATCACGAACCGTCTAGGTTTTAAGTAAACGGCGATGGCAATGGCGGTTGAGCATGGCTTCTCTATTTTTCATGGTAGGGTTCGCGGCCATACGTATTTCAAAGTCGATGGTAATCTCTTGTACTATGATGTGTTTAGTCGACCATTTTGAGATAATTTCAGGTGGGTTTGTGAACGCCGTGACGAAAGGTTGCCTACTGCGTGTACGTGGTACGTTTTGTCTATGCAAACGCGGGCCGATCTGCAACGCGCACTCAGATCTGAGCAGGTGCTGCGAAGCGGTGCATAGTTGGAGTGCAGCCAAAAACCTTTGGATCACTTCTTCGACTCCGTGGACACTACGCTATCCGACCGTCTAGCGGAATCTTATTAGTTTATCTTATAAATCAAACTTCACTTCAAACGTTCACCTGACACACTGACTGGACACTAATTATGCAACCGGAAGCATTAGTAGACGAATTCCAAATCAATGAGTTGGTATTTTTTAACTTTGACGATCGATTCAATTGTACACTAATGACAGGCTGCCTCCGGTGACTCGATCAATGCTTGTTTATCTTTACTCGTGCTCCTGCGGTGCACGATACGTGGGTCGTACTACGAGGCGCCTATCTCATAGGATTTGCGAACACATACCGAAGTGGTTTTACAAAGGCGAAGCGGGGTCTAGTGACATCTCCATCTTGTCGCCCCTTCTAGAATGCGGTCACGCAGGGGACGGACAATGATTTCAGAGTCCTCCATACTATCCCTAAACGTTTCTGGCGCGGATTCCGGAAGCATCTCTTGTCTATTTCGGAAGCTATCTACATCCGCCACTTCAAGCCAGAATTGTGCGTGCACAAACAGTTTGCACGTCCTTTGCTTCTATCGTGGCCTACGACCTCTGCTGTGATTTTCCCCGTACATAATTTACCATCCTCAATGACCCCGTGATTTATTGATTTGTTCTCGTTGGAATTAAACATTCTGATCAATACGCAGCCCAATCCGGCACATTTAGCACTTTGTCGTCATCATGTAATGTTTGAGTCTGATGAGAATTACCGAAAAGAATTCTTTACTCAGATTCTGCCTCTCTTGATTCATTCTATCTGAAATGAGTTCGGTTGTGTAGCCTCAAGCCAGACTACAACACAGTTGGGCCGGTCACAGTAGACGGGCTGCTAGAAAGCGTAATGTGTGAATCAACGTGCACATATCTCATAATGACGATAACGCTAAAATTAGGGTAGTTGCGGTAGCTGCGAATCAATCATTGCCCAAAGCGGATCTCCGGCCCGTAACCGAAAGGATCACACGACTGTCTGGTAATCCGGAGGTCGCGTGTCCGAGCTTACGTAGGTGACCGGGACACTCGCAGTATCCTTCGCCCACGCGTGACTGGTGGTGGTTGCGTTGCAACGAAGCGTCGGTACTGCCTACCGGCGTACTGCTGATGCCTCTCTGCGCCTCCGATGGGATCCAGTCTTCAATAAAATCAATAAATTTGGGGTCTGTGAGAAGATTGAGGAACAAAAATAGTCAAAGGATGAAATCAGATATCTGGTTGATGAGCAACCTTATTCTTTGGCCGGTTCTGACTTTCTCCTTACCATGACAACTGTTGTTTAACCTAGAACTCTAACTAGCCGCGCATAGTAGTGGTAAGCCACACAAGGCAGGGGGTGGGCGATAGACGTGTGCGACCTTGCTAACGTAGGTGCTTCAACTTCAACGAGCGTCTCAGGGCGGCACTGGACTGTAAGTCGCCAAACACCGACAGGTAGACATCAGCACTATCCATTCGTGCAAGTGTGTCTACCCCGCACAGCATCCCGCATTTGACCTGGGGGCTGATGTATCACTGCTGCAAAGTAAATTGTGATTTTAAATTGCCACTCGAATTAAGCTAATCCATTCGATGCTCTCTTCGGTTAAATGATAAAATGGAGGTCTTGTAGTTGTCTCGACTTTCGAACAGATCGACTGTCTCAGCAATGGCCCTCCGGCCGTATGGGGATCTGAGACTGCGTCAGCCCACCATGCATGTTGTCAAGAGGAACAGAGAGTAAACTGGGCCACTGTGACTCGGTTTGCTCATCGAATATTAATCAATCTACATTCAAACTGTCTCGATGCAAGCTCACTTATTGCAAACACCATCATCATCATTACACACGTTAACTGCAGGTGGAAAACACCTCAGCTATTGTGCCGCAATACACAAGACAAGGAGAAGAAGAAGAAAAACAACAGTGGCACGCCTGCTGAGTCCCCAGTAACGGATGGACATCGTTCCGGAGAGCTAATAGCCAGCTCTAGTGCCACAAAATAGAGTTATATTATGCGTAACGAATAAGATCGTGCTTGGAAGGGGAGACTAAGTAGGTGGGGGATGAACAAATGAACGCACAACACGAACGCCATTGGGGCCGGCTCCTAGCCATATCATCAAGTGTGTCCAACCAAACTTGTTCATCGTCCTTAGGACCCCAGCCAGGCAGTCGGATGCACCAACCGACGCCAACTTCGAAGTGAGGGTTTCATTCCTCTCGACCAAGTCATCGCTTGGCCTCCCCTCCTCCTCTTCCAACCGCATACACAACGCGCAAACAATGCACGTCGCGGAAGTCGGTGTGCTGGCATGCGCAAGACGTGGCTCAGCCATCGGAGTCTGATGCTTGATATAATGGTGCTGAGCGGTTCACTCGCTCTTCCTGCAAAATATACACTACGCCCTACACGCTCATTGCACACGCGGTGCTCCCACCAGACATGAGCTAAGCTGCGAAAGCAGCGATGATCGAAAGTGACCAGCATCTTTATGTCTGTCGACCTGATGGGCCAGGTTTCACAACTATATAGGAGAGTTGAACGAACGGCTGCGTTATAAACTCTGCCCTTCAGGGCAAGAGTAATGTCGCGTCTGCGCCACAGGTGGCGGAGATTGGCAAAAGCACCTCGAGCATTGCTATGCGGTTCGTAACTTCATCTTCGATCCCACTGGCGCTAATATATCTGCACAGGTACTTGAATTGCTGAACGACTTCTAGCTGATCACCACCAAGGGTCAGCGCAGGGGTGGGTCCCTACGAATCTTGAAGAACTACTTTGCACTTCGATGGGGCAAAGCATATCCAAAACGATAGACAGCCAATGCTAATCGGTCCGTTGCTGCTTGGCAGATTAGGGCAATATCGTCCGCATACTCCAAGTCAAGAGGTCGTTCACCAGGAATTAGCTCCATACCTTCTAGGTCGTGTCCAGCGAACCCTGTTTCCATGTCTTCTTCGACTGCGAAGTTAAAGGGGAAAGGTGACAGCGGGCAACGTCGTATCACACCGCTGGAGATATTGAAGGGCGGTGGCAGTTTACCATAAACCCTCACTCTGTCAGAACTATGCGCGTACAGCGCTTTGATAATGTTTACATGTTTTTCGGGCACACCTTTTCTCAGCAGACAGTCCCAAAGGACACATCGATCCACCGAATCGAAGGCACCTTTTATGTCAAGAAACAGAACAACGGTGGGTCGCCAATAAACATGGCTGTGCTCCAATTTACGCAAAGTGAAGATGTGCTCGATGCAGCCTCGATTTCGACGAAACCCGGCTTGCTGTTCGCGGATCTGGCCTTCACAAGCACCAGTCAGTCTGTGGAGAACGACAGAGGCAAGCAGTTTAGAGGCAAGTTAGATCAGACTGATCCGTCTATGGTTACCGCATTCCGAACGGGATTCTCCCTTGAAAATTGGAACAATGACGGAGCGGTTCCAGTTTGTCGGGACAGTTTCCTGCTTCCAGTTCCATTAGCAACTCGTGTAAATCATCTACAAGAGCAGGTCCCCCGAATTTGTAGAGTGCTGGGGGAATTCCGTCTGCACCAGCGGCCGTATGCAATTTCAACAGTCTAATCTCACGTTTGCCTTCTGCGCGTGAGGGTGGATCTAATTAGATGGCCCATGGAGAAGGGCACTCAATGCCCGCAAGAGAAAGCGATAACTCAGATTGGTTAAACTGCCTTGCAAAGTGTGCGGCCCAATGTTCCAAGCGTTTGGATAGGCTATGGATCGGCTGTCCATTCTCTTGGCGTGGGGACCTCGCTAACACCACCAGATCTCCTGCTGCCTATTTCCCGGATCAAATGCACGCAACTCATCGTTTATAGCGCGTTTAGGATGCGGACTTGGGTACACGGTATGCATGTCTTCGGAATCCATTACATCCCTATGACACTGTTTATTGGGGTGGCATGGTTCAATTTCGCGTCTTGAAAATGGGTTTCGCACCTCTGCTGGACACTATCTTGAAAGTGACGTACGCGTACACCTTTAGCGCTCTGCTGCTATCGCATATGTACTGTTTGACAGCGGCTTCTGCATATATCTAGTCGTTTCAAGTGATGCGTTTTTCACCATCAATTTTGTCTTCAGAATTTTCACGGAGTATGTTCGGGTTGCTACTTACGATTTCAAACTGAACGGTGAAATGTTCTCAGGTAAAATTTAGACATTCCGATGACTGGACTAGCATCCGAAGTGTTGGTCGCTCCTAAATCACCGGGTTCGTTCTCCTTTGGAACTCATACGCAGAAACAGCCTAGTTGAGTACCGAATTGGCATCCATCTTGACGGTTAAGTACTCTGCACGCTACTTGTCACACTCTAGACACACAGGAGACACTTAAAAATCCTGCAATAGCCTTTGCATCAAGTGTCGCCCGCGGAACCTGATGGCCTGTTGATGAGAGCATCAAACGACAACTGTTTCAATCATATCCCTATTTGGTGAGCACAAACAAGGATGAGACTGAGATGGTGGTGGAGTAACTAGTTACAAGAATTACCAAGATGCGCTATTAACTACCAGTGCCTTCGTTTCATCCTGCTCGGCATTTTACTGGGCTTTCGGAGGGGTGCTTTGGGTGATCAGTTCTTTCAGCCCCTCGAGTAGCAACTGCATCACGTCGCATGAACCATCTCTCATAACATCATTCGTTGATTAGTCTTAGCATTGCTGATTTATAGAAAACCAGACTAGTCGCCTAGCCAAATCAGTTTACAATACTGGGTCCTGTGAGCTGCGGGCGCCGACATCTGTCAAGGCCGATTCCGATCCATAGGTGGCTGATGGTAACGAGCATCTGTTCATAAACTCACCAACTCGCGACATCAGTGTCGAACTCATAGCACAGCCATTTCACTGTGGGGGATGTAACGATAACGTAGGTACTACAGAGGCATCCACCACGGCCCGAAGGTGAGACCGTGCCCGTAGTTGGCTTGGATAGCCACAGGGCTCTTTGAGCATCTCAATGGTTCATTTATCTTAGGGGCAAGCAGATTGCACTAACCCATTGCAGTTTCATTCACCTATACACATTTTCAAGGTAACAAGGCGAACTGATGCTTAACTTTGGAAACCTTGTCAACAACTCTCGGGTTGCCGGTCCCGTCGGTAGCTAGAAACAGTTGAGTTTCAGTTGACTTGTGCATGTAGCCTCTTAGCTGGAACTAGATGCAAAGTAATGACATTGGCTCCGTGTGTCTTTTTCAGCGTCCTTCCATTGCAACTGTAACCTCTTCACTCGTAGCACTATAGTATTTAACCCTTTTCGAATGGAGCTGCGCTCACATAACAGCACAGTTGAACTTAATTTCACTTTATTGATTGGCCCTCACACACATCAGTTGTTATTTGAATCGTACCCAAGTGACCTTCGACTGCTGATCTGTTCCTTCTATATATTCCACAGTCGTTCTGGACGAGGATAAGCGCATTGCCAAAAGGCGCCTAATTGAAGCGAACAGAGCGCGTAAGCGTGCAGAAGCTGGACGCAACTCACCTGTTGCATCCTCCACCGTCGTAATCCCTACTGTGCCCAGGATACTAGCCCCCAGTCCTTCGGCCACACCTATGCTTCAGCCTGGATCCACGTCAAACCCAACTTCTTTATTTTTGCCCTCCAATCAAGTGTCCACCTCATCTTATCCGGATCCCCTCACGATCAACGATCTGGCCGGAATGCCTCAACTTTCTCTAAATGTCCCCTTCGCTCGGCTAGGCTGTGGTGAACCTCCGGCGGCCCCAATCTACTGGCAACCACTCTTTAGGGCACAACCATCTGCTCTTTTAGGATCAGCTTCTGATGCTGTGAACCAGCCAGCATCACATAACAGATTTTTCCCCACCTATCCATCCCATGGCCAACTCAGTGTTCAAGATCTTGTGTCTGGGTCTATCTATGCAGTAGAACCTAAACGTATTCGTTTTACTGAGTCCACGGAGGTTACCTTACCACTGACTTCTGGTTATCAAAGATCCAGAGATGTTTCCAATGCCAGTCTCCCTCTGCCGGCTGCCGATAGCGTTGGGCACTATACCGAGGCGGTCATCCGCTGTCCCGCACTTCCCCCCGCAAATGACTGTCAATGGACCGTGGAAGATCAGCGTACGGTGGAATCCATCCGACAAGCATATCGGACCATTCTTATCCCCTCTGACTATACAAAGGTAAATCGCCAACATTCAAACGGTGGTACGACTTTTCGTTGCCTTATCTGGAACTGTCTCGTAACCTTTATGCACTTTACCTTATGTCTTGAGAATCACAGGCTCCAAGGAGAGGCAGTATTTGAAATGCCATTGATTGATAGAGATACCAGAAACTAACAACTATTTAATCAACTAGTCGATCAACTCACTGTTACCACACATTTGATCGTCTACGCCAACTCCACGTGTTCGAACAGTCCACTTACTTGCTTATATCGAGTCTCTGTTGTGAAACATACCTCTTGACTGCTTTAGCACTACTCGAAACAAGTTACTTACAATATGACTGCGTTTCTGCATTTTGTCCTTAAAAAGATCGAGGCGGATGCAGAGAAAACTTCTGAGAGGCCGTTTCAACAGGCTAGTAACAGCAACAACGGCGATACCGTCAGCGTCAGCAGCAGCGTGCTTATAAGTCTACTGATTGAACCAACGATCGCGCGGCTCGTGGCCTTTGCGAAGCTTGTCCCTGGATTTGGAATGGTAAGCGGATAACACATGCATTCCTCTTCTTTTTGCTCGATCTCTTCCGTGCCGCGCAAGTGCTGAGTTCGTGATGGCGTGTTATGTGTGTTCGAGTCCTAGATAACCAATCGATTCACCCTTAACTCATCAACATTATAAGTGCCATCGGAAATCATGGTGTGTCCGATGGGACCACTAGCATATTTCGTAGGGGACTACGACAGCCATACGGCGTATGAGTGCAGCGACCTTAGAAAAAGAGCTTCTATCAAACCACATCATAGCACATATCGGAAATGACGGGACTCACCTATACCTCGCTACGTTAGCTGCCTCACACAGTCGAGCGCATATTGTATTTATTTATTTATTATCACTGCGCTACAGTTTCACTGCGGCTATAGCTACTCTATGCGTCTGATCGAAAATGATTGCAAATATGTGAACGGTGGGCAGATCAGAATGGTTAATAGTCACACGGCTCTAGCGCCCTACACCATGGGGCAGCCAGTGCTCAGTTTTGCTCCAGCGTTCACTACCATATCCCGAGATCGACTCGTTGGTATTCAAATACACATCTTCAGGGATCTGTCCAAATCACAGAGGACGCTAGCGACGACAGAGATGGTCACTGAGTGCCAATCACCAGTTAGATTCGAGCGACGCATCATGCTTTTTGGGGACGGCTTTAACCTGGTCCCTGCATCTGCTCTGGTGCATATATCAACCACTAGCTGTGCGATACTACGGCTTGGCTACTCCAGTTGTATGCATCATGGTCCGTGCCTTACTAGATACTCTCAGTTGTGCTCGCTGATATCTACGGAAAACCGCCCACATTTGCGATTCTAGTGAGCGGAGATGATTACTCTGGCACACTGATCCATCACCATTCGACTTTTGACAGCTGGTCCGATGCCATTCCGCTTCACTGTTCAGTGAATTTGTACCACATTTACGGATTAAACCATGGCTGTGCTGCATTCCTCTCGATCAGCTCTCTCAGTGTCATGTGATTTGTGAAGATAGTTATAGCGCAAACCTCCGCCGGTTGCTTGTATAACACATGTGTATCGAGAAGCTTTGGTGACTCCATTCCTCCTGCATGGTATATACCAGCTTGGTCACATAATCACTAGAACCGCCTGTTTATATGTCAGTAAGACCCATAACTTCGATCGATTAATTCCCACTACGAACCCCATCTTGACTACTTTACTAGCCTTCAACGTCTCCACATCACTTTTCCCTTATATTCCAAATTCTATTTAAACCTCCAAAGTTGACCACTTCTATATTGTTACGACATCATTAACTTGATCGTTTGATATTTTGCTGCATGAACCTTCACCATGTAAACCTTAGGGATCCAGACCTCTGTATATGATGACCGCTTTGATCCAGTCCCTTGCATCAGTTATACTGTATTTCGTTACGCCTCACCTCCTAATTTGTACAGTCGTGGTGAATTGAGATCCGTCAAGGTGGCCCGCTCCAATTCAGTCATCTGATCACCAACGACAACGGACTCGATCTCAGTACCACCATGTGACAACCATAGCGTAATTTGTCTGATGGAATTAGAGGACTAACAGAATGGGTGGTGCAGTTTTGAAACTGCAAGAAACTGTTGTCCCCGTAGTCGAGGAATTTCAGACCGTACCGTAGTTGCGTTAAGTCCTAAATACCGAGCCGCGTTTCCACACATCAGCTGTTTACTGTAGAGCCGTCTCATCGTAGCACTGTCCCGTAATGTAACCAAATGCACGGCCGGTCGCATCGATTCTTCTCACAAATCACTTCTGTTCGTGTCACTTGATATGACAACTGCGAAGTGAGCCTTACAGAGACACGAAGGCTGACATCGTGTACAGAACTGTAGTGTTTGTCTCACCTAGATCCACCGTATATAAACAAACACATCGGTTGATCTGGATGCCTCATAGCGTTGGTTCTGTGAATTCTGCTACCGAAGAAACGAGGATAATGAGTATTGGGCTTCATGCTTACATCCTGACTTCGACCACTGTGTTGTAGCCAGCGTACCTAATATGGAACGTTAGTTAGTTTTGCCACAATTTGTCAAGAACGATTGCAAGAATACCACTGGTTACGCAACTGTATCACATCCCAAAGATCATACCAAGGAAAACACAACAAGAATCTTCCCGACTGATGCATGTGTGTCATGTCACCTCGGAGTTTTATCCAGCTGGGCGCAGAGTTTGCAAGTAATACAAACCGGCGCGGTCTACTCGCGGGCATGCGGAGCACACGACTGAGCCAGTGAAGTTAATTCCAGTTCAACAGGCATTCCATTGAGGTCAGACAACGGATGCCGAACTTCAGTATTGCTGATATGGGAAATACTTCCGAGACATCGGAGGTCAAACACCACCGATATCTCCCCAGTAGGATGGGTTTCGGTGTTACACACTCCCAACACTGTACCCCACGACCAGTTTCGTACTCGTTTGGACTCGCAAGGCAGGAGTGGAACTCGGGACCTTAATGGTTAACTTTGAATTCCTACTCGCTGTGACAAGCAATGCTCACGGATCTCAGTGGCTCAGTGATCAAGGGGTCAGCCGTTAACCATTAAGTCCCGAGCCCCATTCCCAACTCAGGCTATCCCTACCTGATGAGCCCAAACGAGAATGCAAACGGTCGCAGTGTTGGAAGCGAATAACTCCGATGCCCAGCTACTTTGGATATGGTCCTGGCAATCGGAGTGACCGAGATCCACTTCAAAGTAAATCGAGATCCCAATAATGCTTATAAATCCCAACCCAACCACACGGCGGATGCTCCGAAGCCCCACCTTATATTCCTAGCGGGATGTTAGTGTTTGCGTTTGAAAGGACACTTGGCCTCACATCACGTTCAATATACATATTCATCCTCGAAATACAACCGTCACTGCCGATTGTCTATGTTGCACACGGTTTATTTAGACTGATCTGTTAAGCAGCGAACGGGAGTTTTGTTTATTGCGGTGTAAACTTCGTACTTCTAGAGTAGGAGTTCTGGCATATGGTTCCGGATTTGATTATCGTTATGTCTGCGAACAGCCACGGGGAATCCGCACTTACAGAGGAATCGTTTGCAATATGCACTGCACCGCGCATGGTCTCAGCCACACCCAGTGCAAACCAAAAGGAATAAGGGGGGCGAGGATGCGGATAAGTGCTACAACTGATCGAGAGTAAGCTCACACCCGTCGGTGCCGAAGGATCACGCGCGTGACTTGCAATCCGAAGGTCACCGGTTCGAATCCGCGTAGGTGCCGACGACCTCACGGTATACTGTCCACGCGCGTGACAACGACGCGTCGGTACGGTGTCGTCGTACTGTTGATGCACATCTTTCTCGATCGTTTACATCGTTGCAGCCTGGCTTACAAGCCGGCCACATAAGTCCAATTCTTAGGAAGCCTTATGAATTAGTTGCTTATTTCTGTTGCTATCCCATGTTCATTTTCTGCCCAATCCGTAACATTGTATATCCTTTAGGTGACTTTAAGATTTACATTCCACTAGCTTCCCCAGCCACTCAGCCGCGCACATCCGACCCATATTTGCCCTACTGTCTGGTTTGTCAGGCTATCGAATGATTTCAGCGTTTGTGTTTAATTGGTTACCATAGTAACTCCATACATTGCACTGATAGCCGATTCTTCGTTGGTGTTAACGTTTTGCTAGTCAGTGGATTGGTTGTCTGGTTGGTTACCTGACTGGTAGGTGGAATGATCGATCGATGCATCGATCGACACGCAAGCATATGTACGCACAGCCTGAATGAAGTGTATGCGGGTCAGTCGCATGGGGTCACTCAACGTGATGCGATGCGGGTGTGCCGATACCGGAACTTCAGATTCCACGCGTCAGTCGCCGCGGTCATTGTGATTGTCGTTTCAATTGCTGTGTTCAAACTTTGTCCATTTGTCAATTGTGTGTCACGGCTAAACTCAACCTCAACTGGCTTTGAGTTCCGAGATGAGCGACCGGGTACAAACAAAACTAAGCTATCTTTTTATCCAGCGGTAGGTTGGATGAACGGATCCTCTGCTGGCCCCTTCTCACATCTGTTGCCCCTATATGGCAGCAAAACCTTTTACCATTTGATCAGTGAACAACGACGCATTCCTTTCTACTGGCTACAAACACCTTCTGCTGGCCCGCCAGTCTTTTCGGGTGAGGTTAATCCACTCTGTGTGTACCTTTGATGTCTCACCGCTTAATGACTCACACAGTCCTAAGACCCCACACGTTTGTGTGTGCTACGTGTGCGTCTGGTCACAATCTCTCCGGTCGACTACTGAGACGACAACAACAGGCAGCGAAGATGTGCCTGCCTTCCCGTTTGCGAGCCCATCTGCCAGTTGACTCACCACAGTGCAGCTTGCCTTGCCCCATCAACGTGTCGAACCTGGCCACAACAACACTACTTTCCGATGCGTATTTCAACAGAACTGCCATCAACAGTACCAGCTTCATAACTATAAGACTGTTCGTCGCCATCCTACAGATGCATTTTGTAGACCGCATGTGGGCTGCAGCATCGAGATCAATTCCAGTAATGGAAGTCGCAAATTTGCCATAGAACACCTCCATACACAAATACATCGACTGGGTAGCATAATCCGAGGCTGAACTGTTGGATTGTCGTATACCGCATAACTCGAACGTTGGCTGCCGCATCGATCACACGGGATACGGCAATATGTCACTTAGTTTAGCCGGAAACCTGTTCGTTTGAAATGGGTACCTAAACAAATTCGTTCGGAAAAACATGCGGTTCCCAGCGCCAACGTCTAAACCAGCTCCCGATAAATATCAATTATCCAGAATATCGTTGCCGTTTTAGGTTGATTCGGTGGGGATACTGACCCCAGGCATTCTCCCCACTGCCACCGCCAGCAAGTACTGTGCAGTTGCTTTACGAGTTGTGAGTCCGAATTTTACGCATAAAATATCGCGGGCCAAGAATCCCGTTTGCGTTCAAAATTTCTATTCGTGTAGAGCGAAATATATTGGGCTTGTCACCAGACAATTGTTCGATGAGGTTCGAGAACGAGGACCGGTTTGGTAAGACAATGGTGGGACGAACATGGGATCTTTCGATTCATTTGCTGATTACTTGGAAGTCATAAACAAATGGTTAGAATTTGCCTATTAGCGGAAGTATAGACGACTTACTCGGCACGAAAACCTGGGGCTGTATATGCGCAGCATATATTTTACCAAACTGCCCGCTGTGACCATAATCCATTCCAACTACAGAGGTGTTCTCGCCACTATCAACTTGGCATTGACCAAATCAATCGCATTGTTTTATAGGTTAGACACTCCGAATCGCACATTCCTCTCGCTAATCCCTTGTGCGCAACATGATCAGTGTTATCCCTTGATGAACGACGGAGGACAAGTTTATCGGCTGATTCTTGTTTCTTTTTTAACTAAGCTGAATAGCTGGAAGCCTGCTTCCGCTGGCTACGATATCGACACAAGTTGTGGACACCATTCGTCCATCATCGTTCAACATTCAAAGGTTTGCTCTTATCCATTTCTTTGCCCTGTTGCTCGATGGGCGGAGGCCTGCCGGTCTGCCTACCAGCCGTCTATACCATTTCTCAACCGATTGCATCCTTAACGCAATGGCGTTTAGCCGTATTGCTGCATCCTGCATCCTTTGCACAAAAACTATAAATCCGATAGTCACGAAAATTGCATCCACGACACCTTCAGTGCTTCAGATGTCCGCTGGCCTCAAACGGTCATCTTGTTTGCTCACTCAAGCCATCCACTGGACTAGGTGCGCACCAACGTCGACAATAAGGGGGAGGGGTGTGTGGAAGCAGGGCTTGTTCACGAACTGGCTCCAAACCCCAAAGGTCTGGGATGTGAAGATTAGGCGAAGTCAGCACTTCCAGACGAACGCAGACGTAGCGGTGAACATGTCCGGAACACTGAATCGCGCTCCCTGGCTTGATCGAGCGCATTGTGAATGGACTCAAAGCGGTTTCACAAAGAGAATTTGAAGCTGACTTACTGAGGGCGTCGTCAATGCAATTTCATGACTATTGGTGTATAGTTTTTGAACTAAGAATGCAGGCTGCTGCACCACGGATGAAAACTATTGCGTTAAGAATGTAATCAATTGAGATATAGTATAGATCAGTGGTTTCAACCTTTTGAGGTCGTTACCCCCAATGCGGGTTCACTCTAAGCAGTTGCCCTCCCCCCCCAAACTTTCCAAAATCAATTACCCAATAACTATTGCACTTTTTAGAAATCCGTGAGAATATTTGTAGCTCGGGATGCAGATGTGGGTGTATGCGGGTGTTCTCCGAGCTGGCTGATTTGGCTGCAAACGTTTCATCGTCAGGCTAGACGACATCATCAGTGCGATTTATGCGGGCCACTTACAGACCCAAATGTTTATTGATCACTTGATTCGAACGTCAGGAGTCGATTAGTCCACATGAGCTGACCGTGTAGTCAGCTCTTGCGTACTGTTGGCTATAGTCCGCCTCAATGACCTTCCTTTGTCCTGTTGATCTGGAGCGGAGTATTGATTTGACCCTTAGTGCTTCATAAGCAGTATCTAGATCTAAGTGTCTGTTGATTGAGTTCTTCCCAGAGTACCAAGTCTGGATAATCTCGCGTGCTTTTCGGCTTTTGCCCTGCTTATGATCCTGACATTCTCCAAATCAAACTGATGATTCTCGGCGTTCATGTGTACCGACATCAGGGAGTTCGGGTCATGTCGGCGGATGGCTAGGCTATGCTCATGTAGCCTAGTGCCGGGCTTCCTTCCTGTCTGGCCCATATTGTATTTGTTACAATTTTTGCAGTGGATTTTATAAAACATACCACTTGTTTCTTCTTTGCCAATCCGGTCCTTACCATTGAAGAGCTTGTCTCTGATAGTTTCTGTCGGCTTGTAAGCAACTCTGTAGCAGTCTTGCCGCCATCTCAGAGACGCCGTTGATGTATGATAGAATAATTGTCTTTTTATCCGTTTCTCCTGTTTGTTCATGCGTCGATTGCTTTATTGATGTTAAAGAATGTAGAATGAAATTCCTGGGACACACATTCCGTGTAAACATTTCGAACAGATGATCTTTCACCGGTTTCCTCACCAGCGGGGTGTTACAATGTGTCTAAGCTCTTTTAACTAGAGTTGTTACGTAGCTGCGCTTATAGATTGTTGGATGACTGCTGCGATAATTCAAAATCTGGTCTGTATGCATCACTTTCCGATAAACTGTTGTCTCCAGTTGTCCAGCAGCATGTATTTTACTAAAATATCCAAGAATGGTAGCTGACAATTGCTCTCCTCTTCTTTAGTGAAAAGAGTACCAGCAAACGTGTTGTTTATTAGCTGATATGTTTTTTCTAGTTTCGTACTCTTTAGGATGACAAAGGTATCGTACACTTAGCGTAGCCAGTGGTTAGGTTTTGCGACTGAAAGTACGGTTTCTTCCAATGCTTGCATCAGCGCTTCGGCCACTAGTCCAGATATCGGTGAACCTATTGGCGTGCCTGTTATTAGTTCGTACGTTCGGCTCTTAAAACTAAAGTGTTGTGAGGCGTAAATCCATATGTAATTACTTCTGATCATGCAAGTAAAGAAAGCTCAAATTTTTGAGCAATTTTTCCTTAAATTCATGTGGTGATGAATGAACAGTTTCTGGCCTGTTTGGTGCCGTGTCGGCCAATGCACCCCGCAAGTCGTATAGTGGTGCTCAGTGATTCCGAGAACAATCACTCTTCTGTGAAGCCGCCGCCTTTTATGCACGAAATACAAACAAATAGCTCGGAACAATATGTAACGCCTGTCCACTCATCTGAGTGTAGTGCGAAGAAAAGACATGATTTTCTTTCATTAAGTACAGCGTCCAAAGTCTTCTTGCCCATGTCCTGAATGCGCTTTTGACGTTGCTATTAGCAAGGGATATCACACTTACCTTTTTCCGCCAACGGATGTGCACCAGCGGTTCTTAACTTTTCCGACGCTGTTACTCACAAATCGGGTTTACTCTAATCAATCCCCCCCTCCCCGAGTTCCGTTTCAAACGCTAACTAAGGAATAACTATGGCGCTTTTTGCTTCTAATTACGGGAAGTGATAGCCATGTTGAAGTTCACTCGATCAACAAAAGAAAAAAAAGTTGATTTGGCGCAACATTGTATGCAATCAAGAGGCGATATACCTCAACGAGACGGTTGATGTTGCTTAGCGCTAACAGTTTCTGATATATTTGTTGTGGTCTCGGCTAATGCACATTGTAAGTCGTGCTCCAAATTCCTTTGATTCCTTGGTTCTGTTTTCATTGTCACTACTGTAGATAATCCACTTTCACATCTATAAGTTGTTGTGAATGGGATCAATATACTCCATGCTCTTTCCGACAGTAATGGACACTCACCACCTATCTTTACCCAAAACGCTACCAGTTGTGCGCTTTGGAAATCTATTTTCAATTTGCTATCTTCACGCATTCCTAGGAATTGTGATTTGACTTCGATTACAGTATCTGGAAACATTTCCTCATCCACTGTAAAGGGTCTTAGCACCTAGGCATTTATTTGACGCTTTTCCAAATCAGGAAAATACTTGCTGATAGAATGCACCACTGATGACAAGTGACAAGTTACGTCATCTGTGAATGTGCATTTCTGATTTCTTCCAACGAGCACCATTGTTAGTTCTGGAAACATCGACACGTCATGAACCGTAGCTCTGCGTTGGTTAAGCTGAAAGTTGCGAAGAAAACTGGCAACCATATCCTGAGCACTTAAAATATTAATCATATTTCCTTGCAAGTTGAGGTTCAGCGCATTGATTTCTCCGGATAAATTCGCAAGATATACTAGTTTGGAAATAAATACGTCTGGTATCATGTGTGACCAGTTCCTCTTACCCTTATGCAGCCTCATCCTTTCAGGAAACAGTGCAATTTCTTTTCAAAGCTCGTGATAACCAACGCACTTCTGTGTGCAACAACATCACGTTGAATTTGCCTCCAAATCCGTCGCACAACTCTTTGCAAACTCTTGTATTGATTGCACTACCGCGATGACATTTACTATTTTCACTATACCATGCGATTTCTTGTTTTTGTCGATTCGAAGAGCGTTGCGATACGAAGCTACAAAACCAGCTTCAATTGCCTGCAAAAAAGGAGCCCGATGTGTCCAGGCGCGAACTTCTTAGCGCAACTTCTTTGCGTTTGAAGTAGGTAAAGTGTTTTCCTACTAACTGAGAATGGCTTCGTTCGAAGTGATCTTCAATTTGCTCGGTTTCATGCTCTCCGCCGTGAGCACTTTGCTGCACAAAACACATTGCGGCTTCTCAACACTTTTATCGACAAGATGGTGAAGCCCTATTGCAGAAGAGCTTCTTTGTAGGACAGCTTTTTTCAGAAGACATGGTTCCTGCCAAAAATTAGACAGCTAGGTGTTATATGTATATATGTGAATATTTTCGTGATTTAACCTAGGTGATATTGTCGTAAACGTTTGCAGATAAACTCATTATTATCGATATCAAAACCATTGAATTAAATCACTCATCTGCTATGGCTTCTCGTCAGAAACAACTGTAGATGAATTTGCTCAACCCAATACCTAATAATCACTGGCGTCCAATCTGCTGTGTCTGCCTTGGTAATGACTGGTCACTAATGACTAACCAAAGTGCATAGGTAGTTAGTGACATGGTTTGGTGCAGATGATTCTGTTATTAAGCTTGTTTCGCGACTGATTGATGACCCAATCCTCTTACTAATATTTACCCCCGTAAAATGCCATTTTATCCCTTTGAGGGTAATTAACCCAGGTTGGGAACCCCCTGGTACAGACCATACCTAGTTTCTCAACATATCAATCCACGTTTCCTACTTTTACTCTCGAACCGTTCCGATAACACTCTGACCTCACGGACTGTGTCTTAGTGTCCTCATTAGCACATCCTTGTGCACCTTCGCCTGACACGGAACCACTACTCGTAAGCAAAGCTGTCACTAGCTCATCCGTAGTGGGAATGTGGACGTCAACATTCGCACTCTTCCCCCGTCCACACACACGTACACTGCGCTGTAGAGTTGTTTATCAACTTCAAACTGCCGCTTCGAAAGCAGTGAGCTGAACGGTCGCATTCACATGGCGTACGAGCAGGCCACGACTTTCACAATTAGCTTATTAACTGCCAATGCTATTCCATAAGATATAGTGTACCGGTTCTAGGATTATCGGGTAATATTTATGTTGCACCATCTGATTTAATGCCAAATTCGACAGTGACGACAGACAGTGTTTCTTATATTCCTTGTGGTGCTCTGTCCATCAACTGCGGTTCGTGGCACATCAAACTGGACCTTTTGCACATCAAGCGGGATACAGTCGTGCAGCTACATACGTTCATACACACCCCACCACACACGCACAATACACAAAGAGTGTTGGGCTGATGGGGACAACTGGGTCACCTGTGATCGAGGTGAACGACACTCACGATAAATTCAACTCACGGCCATGGTACGAGAGGGGCTTGCTCTGGCGCCCACCGCTTGCACAATTCCGGTACATTAGCCTGACGGCTGACTTTTGCCGCCTTGTGTGTGTGTGTGTGTTTGTATGTGTGGGTGTGTGTATGAACCTATGCGCGACTGTGCCCATTGGTTTGCAAAATCTCCAGTTTGATTCACAAAACGAACGTCCAGTTTAACGTGAAAATGGTCTAAAGTAGGTTTTAGTCGAAACGGCGGTGATTGAGCCGTAAGCCGCCGCTGATTAACTTGTATCCCGCACATCCAATTGTAACCACGTTTCCAACCAAAGCTGCCCTACGTTTGGAACATCAGCTCACTGTACTGTCAGACCTAATCAACTGTGTTCATCCCTGACTCAACATGCACTACTGCAGCGTGCATATCTGATCACGCCGGAAATTCGCACTTGTCACGTTGCCACGCAACCCCCATCAGTTGCGCGCGTGTTATACTACTACGACGTTATCCGAACCTGCGCAGATTCGCACCAGTGACTTGTGGATTGTACGCTAAGCACCTAAACCGGAGGCAGTAGTTGCACCCGGTTAGCGAAACCCAGTCAAGCGTCTGTTTTCGCAGTGAGGCCGTCCCAGATGCTATCATGTTGACCTTCGGTTTATTAATCTCTGAACAGTGCTCAAACTCTCTTGGTGCCAGAGACCATGAAGTGCAATCCAACGCTCACATCTGGGCCCCTGGAGTTAGGGGCCGTTCCGGGTACTCTCTTAACAATTGAAACGATTCTTAAAAACGCAGCTCGGGTTGCTTTCTTCATATTTGAAGTTGACCGACTGGTCGAGTCAGAATGTGGGGTTAAGTAGTCACTGACTCGGAGCTCACGAGTGCATTCACTTCTCTGGTAAGTGTTTTGCACCTTCTAACTGCGATGCACTCCTAAAGGATTAGACTGATGCATCACGGGCCGCCTCAGTTATCGAACAACCTCCGCGATTAGTTGATTGGTTCATGCACTTAATTACGCGTATATGCTTTGTCTATCAGGCCATCGAATAGGTTACCCCACTTGCTTCTTCTAACTATATAACGTCCCTAAATCTCAATCCCATCTGGAGATATCCTGTTGTCAATCAGTGGTATGATGTGCAATTCTGCAGCGTCACAAGTGTCACTGCTGCGATCTTTGGTTTGGCCAATACACGTTGACCACCACTACCCACGGATATTAATCACCTATGATTGGAGTACGGTATCAGTGGCCCATCGGCTGGTGTTTGATAACAGACCTGCTGGCTCTGTATCGGCTAATTTGGTGCGAATTCAGTGGGTTCTACAACGCACACTTGGATTGTGCCTGGCAGAACAGCACCTAGGGGAGCGATGTTCGCATGATCATCGTCATTATCATCATTATACACGTTAGCCGCAGATGGAAAACACCTCAGCTATTGTGCCGCAATACAAAAGACAAGAAAAGGAAAACAAACAGTGCCACGCCGGCTGAGTCTCCAGTAACGGATGGACATCGTTCCGGAGAGCTAACAGCTGGCTATCGTGCCGGAAAAAGAGAGTTATATTATGCCTAACGAGTGAGATCGTAATTGGAAGGGGATGCTAAGAGGAGAGGGATGGTCAAAGGAACTCACGACACAAATGCCATTGGGGCCGGCTCCTAATCATATCAGCAAGTGTGTCCAACCGAACGTGTTCACCGTCCTTAGGATCCCACCCGGGTAGTCGCATGCACCAACCGACGCTACCTTCGAAGTGAGGGTTTTCATCTCTCTCGACCAAGTCATCGCTTGGCCTCCCCTCCTCCTCTTCCAACCGCACCCACAACGCGCAAACAATGCTCGTCGCGGGAGTCGGTGTGCTGGCATGCGCAACACGTGGTCCAACCATCGGAGCCTGGTGCCTGGTCTGCATGAAAAGACTAATCAAAGAACACAAGGTTGCGAAGAGCAACCTTTTCGATAAAACTCGTCATTCCATTTGTAAAATGGAATGTTATAACTCAATAAGCTGATGAAGTGCGGTAGATGTTGGTCGAAACAGAACGAAGCGGAAATTAAATTCTAACTAAGACAACGAGAAGACTGGTATTGCGAGACGGAACCATTTCGTGTTATCTGCTCACTCACAAACTAACAACATACCTATGAATCATGTGACAGGTAAATCGAAGGTTTGAAACTGGTCACAAAGAAAAATTACGTAGCCACAAGAATGACAGATCAACAAGTTTGCTGTTAAGGTCATGAGCCCCAAGGAGTTGTTAGGGAGACTGTTAATTTTTTCTGTACACCAAGAGTAGGGCGATGCCGGTTAAGTGCCACAGCTTCGGCAAACCTCAAAACTTTGGAGTTTTCTTTACGATAGATAACTGTAAATGTTGACCAAGGGTCAACCTGATGTCCTGTTTCGATTAGATGTCTGGCGATAGATGATGCCGGCAGCTTAGATACCTTGTTCAGCTGCTTGTTGTGTCAATAGTTTAGCAATCCGTTTTGGGATATGCTCTCCAATGCACTTACCCAAGGATCGATCTGTTCTGCCATTGTAACTACTTCCGCAGTTACAAACGAATTGGTAAATACAATGCGTTGTGGCGGAGATCGGTTGAGTAGGCTTCACTGGAGGCATAGGCAACTTCCTGGTCTCCCAAATGGGGCAGCATTTGGTGGAATTGAATGTCCGGCGAATCACTGTATACAAACGTCTTTCAAGTTGGGCGGCCACGATATCACTTTTGAAAGATAATTGAAGGTAGACAAACAGTTTGGGCACAGTAAGTACCCTCGGCCTGTTTTCCTTCAGTTGACTGTGCAATCGAATAAACGCCTATGGATATCCGTTGGCCCGTAGCGTCTATGTGATAAACAGCAATTCCGATTCCAAACAGTCGTCAGTGCATATTCTGCGGGCTCGATTAAACAGCGTTTTGACTAAGCACCGCTTGTATTGTATAGGGGCGAAGCTGTTGAATTGTTCATACAATCCTGTCCATGTAGCTTTCCTGTGAACAGGACGCTTTATGGAGCCGTCTTCTCGTTTGGTCAACAATATATCCAGAAACGGAAGACAATTGTTATCCTCCAGTTCACAGGTAAAACGGGCGTTTGGATGTGCGTTATCGAGCACAATGGGAAAAGATAGAACAGAGTCTCCACTTGGGGCGATCACTAGTGTGCCATCTACGGATCGCCTGTATAAACACATTTGATTGATGTGCGACTCACATCTCATTTCAACCATCGTTATGAAGATGTCAGCCAATGCCGGGCGAAGCGGACTTCCCATGACTACCCCATCCACCTGTCGGTAGGGCTTGCCTTCAAATAAGAAATGCACATTTTCAGTGCATAGTAGCAGCAAATCCCTAAGATATTCCACGTGAATCGGTAACACTACTTTGTTACTCATGATGAACTTACATAAGAAATCCACCGTTTCTCTTAATGGGATGTTAGTGAACAAAGGCTGTACGTCCATTGAATACATTACCTTGTCAGCAATATTCATGTTTTGCAAACAGTCAATCAGGTTGAATGTATCCTTCACAGTATACTTTGTCATCATTCGTCTCACACCGGTGTGAGCAGATCAACTAGCCAACGTGCCAACTTATGGTATGGTGAGTTACACATGGATAGTACAGGTCTTAAAGGTGTGTTGGCCTTGTGAATCTTCGATAAGCCATACATTTGAAGAGTGCGTGTCCCCATTGGCTTTAGAATGTCGTACGTCGCTTCTGTTATCATTCCATGTTGCAGCAACAATTTTACTTGATTAGTCACCCTCTTTTCGATTTGTGTTACAGTGGTTTCGCTTCGGTCTTCCTGAAATTTGGATTCATCTCTCCAGGTCTCATACATCTTGTTTTTGTAATCAAGCTTATTCATAAATTAAATTGTCTTAATCAATAAATTGGTTGATCTGTTCGAGCAGCAGTCACCACAGTACACGCAAGTATGCATGTGGAGGGAAAACTGTCTGGAAGTATGTTAATCCTAGGGCAGCAGGATGGCTTGCACAAGCGTCCTCCGTTTATACAAAGCTCAGGTTGTGTTATCCTCAGCCCTTTGATGCTCCGTTTTGGTACAACATGGTACTTTAAAAGCATCGGTAGTCCTAATTTGGTGTCCACTTCCGACCAAGTTTTCTAGGATAGAACTATTGATGTGATTGATAGTACCTTCATGCGATGCTGTTAGGGAGTGCTCCACTATCCGTTAGACATGGTTAACGGTATCCGGTTTCGGATTTGCCTGTCACTGTGGCCAGCCACAGGACGCCTGCGCATACATAGGGACCATCGGTGAGTTGCGCTGCACCACCCACAGCTCCAACCACACACCCCATATCCAGTGTAAACCCGAAGGAATAAGACCGGAAGGCATGTGGATGGGAGTCACGTTTCATCAATGGAGCCGGCCCACATTCCTTCTCAGGCAAACACAAGCACGCTGTATTTGGGACTCAAGCGCACCAAAGACGCTGGCTGGACCGTAGTCCGCTCCACACTGAGTGCATGGAACCGCTCTTTGAGCCTAGCACGGCCACAAGGACCGTGCACCCTGTCCCCTCCAGCAACGACCAAGTGTCTCCTGGATCCAGTATGGATGAGGTGGTGGGTAATAGACAGGTAGGCACCTTGTCAACATGCACATCAAGCGCAGCCACACCGGGGATGTCAGACAACAGCCAATCACTTGAAACGTCGATGAAATAAAATAAATCGAATGATGCATACAGCTACGGTGACATAACTCTTCACTAAATGTGCATATGAAATGAATTGGTTACAACCAAATCCGCTATAGGTTCAAGACGTCAGAAAATATATTTTAAGCAAAAGCTACAGATATGAAAATGTTATAGAAGTTAACCAAAGTAGTTTAAGGGACGTGTGCAAGTTTATAGAAGATAGTTCAGGTAGACATTAAAATGAGATAAAAATGCACTAGGACAATATAGCAAACCCACCACCTGAAATAAAGAGACTCAACATGCATCGTACCTACAAACGGTGTGCCGGTTCTGCCTACCTTCTCTGCAGGACTCGTCGTCGCTTCGGTTCTGGTCCGAGTGGCCTCGCTCATGGCTCACTAGGCTTGCCTGACTCAGGCATTCCGTTTCGGCCTACACCTAGTCGTATGTACGACGTACCTCACACCACAGGTCCAATGAGCTTAACCACGTTGCAATTCTGGGACTTAATTCAACTGTGGTTACAATCCGTATTTTATAGGGGGCCGAATTTCCCGGATTATCCAAATCAGAATGATGGATCGGTGATTGCATTTTGGCACATCTGTGGCCCCGATGAAGTTGCATCATTCTCCTCCGCACCTTATTCATCTCTACCTGGGTCATACAACGATAGTGGGATACCAGCTTCAACACCCTACAAACGAGAACTATCTAGGCATTGGTTTCATTCACTATGATCCGATGTGTTGAACAGCGTTTGCTCTGCGCTTAACTCTAAACCTTCTCCTAACTGGGCCTCTTTTTCTAACCGGTTAACGGTTCCAAACATCCCCACTCCAACCCTTCACTGTCCAACTTCTCACTACCCCAGCTCGGTGCGGACGATCAGACACGCCTGCTCCGTGGCTGTTGTCTCGATGTAATCACGCTACGCGCTGCATATGTGCTCAGCCGTATAGCGCGTCACAGAGGCCTACTCGATTCACATGGCCTCAAATCGTCGGATACGAGTGTGACCCCGTTGCCACACGTTGCAGACAACACCAACGTAATTCCAAACACGGTGTACCCCCGGCTCGGTGTTTCCGATGTGAAGTGTGCTCAAATGATCCGTGGCGTGGCCTTCAAATTGGCACGTTTGGAAATTGACGAGACGGAGGTCGCGCTTATGGCTGCCATCCTTCTCATGTCACCAGGTGAGTTTGATTTGTGCACCGGTCACAGTTTGTGTTTTCAACTCACTATCAATGTGATATAGTACTACCAATATCACTTGGAGTAAATCAGCGGCTTTTATGTTACGAAATTTCTGTGCTATCAGATTTTGCAGCGGTCTATTGGATAGAGGAGAGCGACTCTTCCTAGACAACATACCGCATGTTTTCGGGGCTCAACTCAGCTAATCCTTTATGTTAATGCAATGAAATAAAGTTTGTTTTTGCGCACTTGAAGACTTGCAGCGCACGAACACATTAAGCGAATCCGAAGTAAATGCCATCGAATCGTCGATCCATGGTGTGTACGCTGGGCGATTCGGAACAACTGCCAACTTATACACCCGACGCACTCATGTGACCTGATGTTGGGTAGACACAATCACTCTTCTGTTTTGTTCTGCCTCGACACGTTTCACAATACACGTTTAACATCCAATAGAACCAGAACTATTTTGTTCGGTGCTCAACATAAGACGGCACCCATTTCACTATTTTACCTTTCGGTTTTGTTATTCTAACTCATTCGATTAGCTTCTTACATTATTTTTTAACCGAATCTCAAGATTAACAGTTTCCACGACCAGGCTACGGAGTGGCCTTACAGCGAGATGGGACGAGATATTGGCCCTATATGAGTTAATCAGTAAAAAGACAACTGTCTTTCATTCACAGTGTTGTACCTACATCCGTAACGTCAATTTATCCGAAGTGCTCCTTTGTGCGCACTGTACCTCAGCTTTTGCGCACACATTGTCGCTTAAGTTGTCTCGTGCCCGCAGCCAAACCCGCTCGGGTTGTTGATTCCACTGCTGATTTGCTTCTGTTTACGTTGTCTGACACAAGGTCATGTTGGTTCACTTGCACTTTTAGCTATTCGTCTTCTCACGCCCCGAGGTAGACACGTCTTGTGTCCTCAAGCTTATGCATAGTGATGTCTATCTGGTGAGAATCGTCTACTCACACTCCTGTTGGTGGTCTGCTCGAAATGGAAGCTTACGGTCAACCTCCTGCATAGTCCCACCCTTCTGTGTTCTCCTGTTTGCTGCAGACGTTCTTTGTTTCCCGCCACTCCAGTGAACAGGTCATTATTGGTGATGAGTCAGCGCGTCTACGACCTGAGTGCCCGGAAAGACTAGGATTCGCGACAGCTGTTAGGAATGCCATCTCGAATGGCAATTTTCTCGTGCACGCCTACATACGCACTCGCGCGCTTTTCGCTGATTGACATTTGCAATTACGGGGCAATCGCTAGCTTCTATGGTGAAAGTCGTGTTGATGATGCGGAAGAGAACGTGCTACAGGGGCTGGTAACTCATCGGACAACCAGATGACTGAAAAGCAGTCGCAGTGTGGTCGGAGTGCGATAAAGATGGACGTTTTCCGGAAGCACCACTACGGTGGCTTTACCTCTAAAATTGTATCAACACAGGATCGTTCCTGTGGCGCTTTGAGATACAGTCCGTTTCTCAAGCCTGTCACTGGTGTGTCGTTTCGCACGTGTAGTACAATACTCAATGATATGGGGGGGGGGGGGGGAATTCCCACCAACTTCTCGTTCTACCATCCTTCACACAGGAATTGAGATGGGATGACCAACCGGTCTGCCTTAGCCACTACGAAATGAACCTGATTACAATATCCTCGCTTGTGCAGTCTGTACTACAACTGTCCCACATCAAGTTGAATGCGTAGGTTTCAACATGAGCAGTCGTTGAACCTCTTTCTGTTCATGTGGCTGCACCTGTCTGTGCATATTTGAGTTTGCCCTTTCAACGCGCCCTGTGTGTATTACAATCGGTACAAAATAACATTACGGACTCCTACTGACAATAAACAAGCCGGGATATCTGTCACTATTTCGTTGCAAACGCGTGACGACCGTATCACCAAGGACAGAACACAGCGGCGAGTGTTATTTCCTCATTCACTCATTCATTCCTCATTCATTAATACATGACTTCTACTTGGTGCGCGACGTATTGCCAATAAGCTCACAGTATTTGTCCTGGTGTTGCAGATTGGCTCACTCACTCTTCACTTCTCAATGGACCGAAGTATCTGTCCTTCTGATGTCCAAAGGGCGACGGTAGATTACATGTGGATGTTTGTGAGTAGTGTAATGTTCGTAGAAAGTAGAAGTCATGATTAAGCTTCACACAATAATCTGCCTCGACGGAGTTCGACCGGGGCTCGATTCTCCATCGAGGCAGATTATTGTGTGAAGTTTAATCATGACTTCTACTTTCTACGGACATTA
Source organism: Dicrocoelium dendriticum (assembly GCA_944474145.2). Lineage (NCBI taxonomy): Eukaryota > Metazoa > Platyhelminthes > Trematoda > Plagiorchiida > Dicrocoeliidae > Dicrocoelium > Dicrocoelium dendriticum. The sequence goes on from OX104070.1 coordinate 961,910, forward strand.
CACTACTCACAAACATCCACATGTGGCCAATAATTTCAAAGATTAACCGCGTCCTTCGGTAACAGTCGATTCTCAGTTGGGGTCAAGAGCACTAAGTGTGTAACTCAAAGGCTCATTCATGAGATTCTGAATGGGTTGAAACTATTTTTATCTGTGGCATATTCTCGGATTGGATCATTATCAGTTAGCAGCGCCATTCGCGAAACCCATTACTCACGTAGGCAGGATGTTGGCGAACAACGAGTTCCAACGTCAGAACATCTCCACAATGACAAACCCTACCGCGAGCGGGCAAAACGGGCGACCGAACGGTGTCTTCCTTCCATAATCTTGGGGTCGCACAACTTACCTAATTAGAGCTACTAGGCTTGACATACTCGGGTATATGATGGCAGGTTATTATGGGCCAATCACGAAGGTGCTTTAAAATAAATCGATGTTAATTCATCAACACACGTATTCAATGGGGATCAGTCGGTACTGACGGCTAGACACAGATCAATAGCACGAGATAGAGGAACTATGTGGATATGCGATCGAGGCAAAGTCACACGCGTCGGACGGCTGACAAGACGACGAAAGGACGAAATGTAATCCACTATGAGAACAGCCCGAACCCATCGTCTTGCATCCGAACTTTGCTCTGATGTTTTACTCTGTCTAGCTATTTTGGCTCTACTAAAGACGAACGGGACGGGATAACGTACAACTTCATAGCCTTTTAGAAGCGTACAGGAATAATTGGCTCTAGATTACCAACGTTGTGCATTCGTGTTGTGTGAAGATATAGCAATATTGTTGCGTCACCATCAATCTTGTTTAAACTGGTTGGCGCCCCTTTAACATTGCACAGCTCCTACGGTAAAGAACCCATCTCTCATTGCACCAGCGGGTTCCGTATTCACAGTGGTTTATCGATTCTTGATTATGGACTATTTTATGACACCACATAATTAATCAGAAGGTCGCCACATTCATTTCACGGTTACCCTCCATGTCCATTTTGTTTGCCTCTATAGATCGTTGTGAGCTGAGTGATATTAACACTATTGAACGTACTCAGGATATTCTCTTGGAGACATTTAATCGTTACGCGAACTGGAGCCGCAAGCAATTGTCTGGACGAATGCGCTTGTCCACCGTCTCGGGTTCCACCAGCCACTCACAGTATTGGCCTAGAATTTTTATGGCCCTCACTGAGCTCAGATCGATTACTTTGTGTAATCAAGGTTTGTTTGTGGAAAAAACGTTTAGTGCGAAGATCGATGAACTTCCGTGGTATTTCCACGAGTTATTTGAAGGCAGTCAAATCGTTTACGTTGATTCGGATATACCTACTTTGGAGGCAGTCCATTTTACTTCCCAGCGTGCATCTCCTACACCATCGGATGAAGCACCATTTTTGATGTCCAACCTCTAACTGTGCACGATGCAAGCACCACGGTCAGCCTGTCATTTTCGTCCCAAGACGACTTGTGCTGTGTTGATAATATCGGTTCATTTTGCTTTCGACAGTGACGCGGACGAGACAATATGACCTCCAGACTGGCTGGTTTGATGATTTCATGATCTTCTGTAATCTTTTCTCCCTGACTCCTCCATTCCGTTTGTGCTTTTCACGATGTTGTGTTTTTTCATTTTGCACTGGTAGACTGTTAGTAGGTGTAATTTTAGTACCAAATTCGGTTTCAACTGCACAGACCCGCGCCAATTACTTATCACAAAAATGTAAAATAGTCACTATTTGCAAGGTTGAAACCGTGAGAGTCCGTGTGTAGTTTTCTGTCGTTTTCCACCCGCTTTTGTCTGTTTTCGTGCGTCACTTTGTTTCTACACTATCCTGCTTTCTGTGATTTGTCTTGACTTTTATGAGGCGTTTATAAGTTCATTGGGTTGGTTTCTGAAACCCCCAGGACTTAGTCGGCCGATGCTTTGAACACCAAGCATAGCAACCGTGTGTTAAAGTGGTGATAGATTAGTGTTCTAACTCTAGAACTTCCAATCGCGAATTTTCACCGAGTACTTGCGATCGTCGCTGCTCTCCAATGTGCTAGTCAGGCAGATCTGGGTCTGCACGTTTATCTATAAACACGAACTCACAGTTTTGAACCCCTTTTGGGACTCATGAATGCAAATGTAACGGTATAAGCGACCACGTACTACGGAAACTGTGTGACTTTTCAAAGACTACTACGTCTGTGATGACGGCGGGGAGTATTGTTTTGTAGCGTGACCATTCCTGCTGAACGACAGATTGGTCGTACTTTTTGTTGCTGTTGTTATTGTTGTTGTTACCTGTTCAATATCACTCTTACCCGGTGAGCTAATCGATTGTGCCTTATTATTCTACACCAAATATTGTTCGGCAACAAAATTTAGGCACCATCTGTGAAGTCTCAACCACCTACGTCGGTTAACCCATGTCCCCCCGAATTCCGATCAACTGCACACCTTCAGACTTGTGTTTACTGATGTTTGGTGAGACCTGAAGGGTGTTAGCCTACGACATATCAATGGTGGACAAAGCCAATTTCGTATGGAACTTGTTGACTATCACAAATAAGTTGTGGCTCAAAGCGCCAAACTCCTTTCTTGTTCTACTACATCAAAGGGGCTGTCCAACTCATTGCACGGAATTTCGGTAAGCAATCGGCCACAGTTGCTGATTGTCACGAAGCCCCACTTTGTGAGACCAGCCACAGTGGTCAACGTTTCAAGTGATCCTCTCTCTCACTCCCGGGTTGCTCATCGCTTCGAGTGTACTATATTCATCTATGATCTCCAGTTACCAAAATATGTCATTACCGACAGGCGGCTGCCGGACAAAATTCGTCAATGTCCTGAAATTTTCTCGTTGTTCTTGATCGATAACTTATCGTCTAACATGAATGAAAGGATAGTAGTTAGCTAAACGAATAAGCAACTGGGGTCAGTCAACACTCGAACGTTTCCTCGGCTAGTTGTCTGATTGCGTCATTAAGCAACTCCCTCCATCTCCCCGCTAAAATCTGCGATTTATCGCATTACTCTGAATTGCACCCGCTGAATGAACGTCTCTGTCAACGTTTGAACCAGGTACAATGCATAGACGTATTTGCTAATTGCACTCCGCAGAGACAACGTGCGTTTTGTCAAGACAACCGAACCGACAACAGCCATCTACCTAAATCTGGTCCATGCGTTTATGATGTGTCCTCATGTGGGGGAAATTTTGTTTGCGGTTCACATCACGCACTTCTTCTTCAGTCCGAGATGGCGTTCACGATACAAACTTGGTGTGCATAAAGTTACCGGTATCGTTCCCCCATTAGTGGCGAATACCTTAGCGGTCCAGTAAGCTGGAACTGCGACACAATATGCGACCTTGTGAGAGTATTACAACAGCAGATCAAGAAGGCTGGTACTTTGACTTGGTCCACCGAGCCCCATCTTTCGAACTTTCCTTTTGGCTATATGGGGATGATCTCGGTTGCTGAGTTCGTGGATGTGTGACTCTATTGGGTTCCACTATTTTCACCCACGATAGTTCTTTTATGTCAATGTATCACCGTGAGTCAGAGGGTACTGTAAGCTTGGTCTGGTTTGTAAAAGTGGCGTTATGCTTTTGGAACTGAGGCGTGATTAAACAAACTCAACGGATTTACGATAGAAAGAGGCATCGTGATGATTCATGCGAAACGTCTCGAGCAACTGTCACAGCGATCATCACCTAAGTCATCAGAGAGGACTCCCCTGCCTTCTACCACTACGATCTGGTCACCAGGGTAGAGTACCAACTGTACGTTGTCTGATGAGGTGTATTCAATGGGATAACCAATCAGTTGCACGAAAAGATATCACTAAAAACTCATTAATTTGTGGTAATTGAAAACTCGTAGAAGAATATCGGTGTTCGAAATCGATGGTAGTAGGAATTTGGAAGATTCATGTGTGATCTAAAGTGCAAGATAACACGACACCAGGCTGTGGTCGATCTATCCTTTCTCTTCCGGTCCGTTGCCAGGGCAACTAGACATGTCCAAAAGTGGCTGCGTTACTGTTCACCCTGATTAGGTCGCGTGCCATTTTCGGAAAACGCTACAGACGTCATGCGCCCCTTGATCTCTTTACTATGACCAATGGTGGTCTATTCATAGCCGAATAGTGTTTTACACGAAGATGTGTGTCACACCGGTATTCGAGAGACTTGACAACCAACACATCATGGACTCTACGATTGAAATCATCACCATCATTACACTTTAGCTGAAGGTGAGAAACACACCTCAGCTACGTCAGGCCGAGTGAACCAGTCGAGGATTGATATAGCACTTATAGCGAATTGTGATGATGATCGCGATGAATGGGATGTAGGCAGAAGGTCAGTCGCGTTACAGGTCAACGCATCCCTCCAAGTAGTGCATGGAACGGTCATAAGTGGTCCGCTTTACAAGGTCGCACACGTAAGCCCTGTTAACGATGGGTACCCTGGATCCAAAACTTTGCCCACAAACTATACCAACCGGTTGTTTACAAAGCTTTCTGAAATCATGAGTTCTCGATCGATTCCACATATTTTCCAAGCTGTTAAGCACACTTCAGATAATTGTACCGCAGTACAAAAGATAAGGTCTACCAGAAAGCAAGATACTAAACATTACAAAAGACATCACAGTATATGAATGTCGGGATTTGCACTGGTTGCGAGATCAGTGCTTGGTTGGATTCCATCATTGGCTACTGGGCATCGAGACCACAAGGCAGAGCTGCTGACGTTGCTCTTCGACGGTACAGCTATGGAACCAGACAAATTTTGGTAGTTAACCTCATCGTTCCAGCAAATGGGATGCATTTTTGAAGAGTGAGGCGCGAATTCCACAACCTGAGACTGGTGTGTTACTCGTTGATGCTGGCTCCAAATTTTGGATCCTCAATGCAACCATTATCTGGTATGATTGCTCTTTTATATATACTCTCATCATCATGTGACCATGTTCCCGCCGGATATTCGCTAAGCTGGGAAGGCATCGGTGCTCGAACGTAATTAACCCCTTTATTGATTGGAGGGTCATTTTGAAGTACGCGTTGTGTGGATGGATTGTGACGCGCGAACTCCATGTGGACCGCGATTCCACTGGTGGTCATTCGATCATTAGGGCCGTAGCTGAAGCAAGCAATTGGGTGCTGCTTACCCGAAAGCAATGCACTCCATGACGGGTTTTGACCTTGTTTGATTTCATCAGATGACGATAGCAGGCGTCTGGCGAATAACACACAATTTCTATGTGCTTTTGCTTACGTCGAAAGACGCAGCGGGACAAAACTGTCTATACCAGCGTTATTGCGAGCAGACGGGACCCGTGCGCAAACTGACTATGACAAGGCTTGTATACTGGGGTCTTTGCTCGGGAGACCTCTTTACCACAGGTTGAATTGGTTTCAAGAGTTCCAGAGGATTCTTGCTTAGCTGAATTTAACATAACGGAGACTCAGGTCTTCGAGCTACTGCAAGGCATTAGTCCCTCTAAAGCATTCGGACCTAATTCAATTCATCCGAAGCTGTTGCATAAATTGGCCACTGAGCTAAGTGGTCCTCTCACATGCGTGTTTTCAATATCGCTGGACAGCTGCATCCTACCTTCGGAATGGCAGGAGGCAATCATCTGTCCGAATTTTAAGGGCGGTAACAGCGCTCTGCCCGCGAACTACCGGCCTGTCAGTGTGACAAGCGTAGTAGTCAAGTTGTTTGAAAAGCTGATAAGGGATTCAGTGGAGAACCACCTGAATAGATTCAACCTTCTCAGTGTTGCGCAACATGGATTCCGCAAGGGATTTTCATGTCAGACTAATCTACTTGTAGCTCGTGAAAGCTGGGCCGAAGCGGTATACAGTGGCCAAGCTGTAGACGTGCTATTCGTGGACTTTTCGGAAGCTTTTGACGCTTCCACATCTTCGGCTCTCATTAAAGTCGAGATCTTACGGGAGATCTGGTCGCGCCCTTCAATGGGTGCCTGCCTTCCTTGTGGGGAGGGAACAGTGCGTACGGGTGGGGCGTAGCCTTTCGCACAGGCAAACTGTCCTTAGTGGTGTCCCGCAGGGCTCGGTATTGGGGCCATTGTTGTTCGTGATCTATACAAATGACTTGCCGGGAGAGCTGGGGGTGTCGTCACTAATGTTTGCTGATGACCTTAAGCTGTGGAATATTGTGGATATCCCGGGGGGTCCTGAGGCAATTCATCATGCCTTGGATAGGCTCTGGGAATGATCTACCACATGGTTGATGCCAAGTGCTCTATTCTCCGAATCAGAGATGATAATCCTCCCACCCGATATGTTGTCGGCGGTGGTGAACTCCCTGTTGTCACTCAGCAGGTGGATTTAGGAGTCGTACACGCATCAGCACTTCATTCTGGAGACAAGTGGAAGAAGGCTGCTTGTCTGGTGTTTCGTATCATGTGGTTTATCCGCCGCTCTTTGGGAATCCTAACGGCCAATTTGTTTGTGAAGCTACTTTCGGCATTCGTCCGACCCCACCTGGAATATTGAATTCAGGCTTGTCCACCATGTCTTAACCGAGACAAAATGGACTTGGAGAGGGTGTTACGAGTAGGCACTCGGTTAGTGCAGGGTCTACGGGGACAGACGTATCCTGAATGCTTGCTCAGTTTGGGGATGTACTCAATGCACTATCGAAGGATAATAGGGGACCTGATTCTCACTTATCGTATTTTGACGGGTAAGATTGGCCCGGACTTGTCAGGACTATTTAGTCCCACTACGTTACCTAATCTCCGCGGTCACCCGCTGAAACTGCATAAACCACGGTCTGATAAGATTAGGACGGAAACTCGTCTGTCGCGCCGAGTTATAGATCGCTGGAATTCGCTTCCAGATCATGTGGTTAGGGAACTTCCGGTTAAGAGTTTTTCGCGCCAGCTCGATGCGCTTGGGTGGCAACAGCAAACTTTTCCTTTTTCCTAGCTAACTCCCCTTCACTTTTCGGTTTTTTAATGACCCAAATATCTTGGTATTCCACTTTCTTAACTCTTTCCACTTTCTCTTTTTCCTTCTGAGTTTACTTTTTTCTCTTTCTTACTTCACGTGACCGGCCCAGCAGGGACTGCTAGGGCAGGATACTTGGGCATTAATTGGTTGGACAGGGTGTGATGCGGTCTTTGTTTTAGGTCCATCAATATTTAAAGTCCGTCAACTCCTGGTTCAACGACCCACCGAAGAAGGAACACTCACGGGATAATCCTATCGTTCCAGTCCCGCTTGAACTTGAACTTGAACTTTAGCCTCTATGCTTGCCGATCTGGTGGATCAGGTCACATAGTCATACATTAGGAGGGTTGAGTGCACGGTGTTGTGGACTGTTTCTCTCAGGGATGGAATACCATCGTGTCACTGGCACTCGAATCATATGATTTAATTCCATGGTCTATGGCACCTGCTCGACTCAATCCAAAGCAGGACAGAAAGCAAGGGATAATCCAAGTTTGCACATGAGCGTTTCCGTAAGTACTCAATCCAGCTAGCTGATGAATCTTTCTCTTATTCTATATCGAGCGCTACGCTTCATCAGCGAACGGCGCGACCCACATCTGTAGTACTCGCAGCGTTTTCCAGACGGCAGTATGTTTCTATACGGCGGAGCGCACCGATTGTCGCGCGATGACCTAACAGCCACAGCAGGTCCTGAAAAATTATATTCATGTGTTCAGTCGTCTACTGCAACTTGGCTACAACACGAGTCTGAGAAGTGTCTAAGTATGGTAACTGGTCGTACCAAATACTCGCCTTGATTGTTGCCATAATATCGTTTCTCTTCATGAGTGCCGACAGTTGAAGACTATACAAGCAACAGCCGTGTCTACTGCAAATTCGGTCGTGTTTACGAAACAAGTCTATTCGGTACCCGCTTAAGAACACCAGTGCGGCTCGCTCACTCACTGTCCGATCATTCATGATTTATTCAAGGTGAAACACATCGAAAGGATCCAACACTCTGTTGCCAGCATTATCTCCGGTTTGTGGGGTTTGCCGTACGAAGATTGGTGCGAGATACTCGGACTGTACATCTTGTGGTATTGTAGGATGAGAGTCGACCCCATCATGACCTACCGTATTCTATATCTCGGTGACCTCTCCATGATAAGGCCCTTGCTGCACCTACAAGCACCCTGCAACACCTACGGACACAAGTACAACCTTGTGGTGCCAGGTCTGAAGCTAGCTGTGCACTCCTGTACTTCGAACAGTTCGCCAGAGCACATAGTGAAAGCAAACTCAGAGCAGTATTTCAAAACATCGCTGGATTTACTCTTCCCCATTGCCTGGTTCAGAGAGCGATTATTCACAGCTTGTGACATCTTACCTTTATGAGTCCAGTTATTGTAGTTCATACAGTTTTTATGACCCCACGCTAGAACCTGAAAATTATTAGAGTTCAGATAGGTCACTGGCGGTTTCTTTTTGTCGGTTTCTAATCTTTTCGCTCATATTTCGGTGGACTGCAATTTCTACTTACTCTTACCCCCACAATATCAAGTACCCATGACCACCAATCACCCTAGTGGCACAATATGGACGCTACTCCCCAGCAGTTGTTGTTACTGGCCGTATCCACAACGAACGTGTAGGCACATACCGTGGTTTTGTGCTTGTCTTTTGAAAATGCTCCCCAACATGTTGTTTTGTTAAGAAAACATTCACAAACCTTTACAACTTCAGTCTAAGTAACCAACAGAATGCAAAGTGCCATCTTGACTTCGTCCAAACCGCTGTTCCATCGTTCGGTCTACTACATCAACCTTTATGTCCACCGTAAATCGTCGGGTCTCCAGCAAGTCGATGACAGACTGTTGCCGAGGTTACTGTAGTGTCAACACTAAATTATAACTAAGCACGTCATACGAGAAGCATAAATCATCGACACTGTGGACTGTGATATTTTGACCGTACGCACGGTCTGGCTACGAAGTGTTTTCGTGGAAGAATTGTGATATTATTCATGTAGGGTAGAAAACACAAAGCGGTGGGTGTAATGTATAACACTGATGACAATACATTTGTTCTCCTTGAAACCCAGTATACCGATAATTTAAATATGCTTGACGTATGAGAATGGAATCAGCTGGAACGCGCAAAGAAAGTTGTCACCCGGGAATTCCGAAGCTGTGTGGGATGAGTTATAACGAGTCTTCAGGAGAAATAATCCGGATTACGCAAACCGTTTATGTCCCTACAGACCCTATAATCACCATGTTTTCCATTGATTTCAATGACATGATGTGCGTTTGGGCTGTGCGTCCTGGGGACGATCACTAATTCGATGTGTCCGAATGTCCTTCGCCAGCTGATCGGTATTCTGGCTGATACTCACCGGGTTTTTTCAGACCGAGGTCATTTCACATGGAAACATCGTTGATCTGACTCCCGGGAACTGAGGTTGGAGAAATGCTCTCACCAAGGTAATAGGAGGGCATCCGCTGGCAGCAAATAAAGGTCACTTGTCTTAGTTCCATGTTGAATAGCAACGGCTTCTTGGTCAAACAATCTGTAATCTTGAAGTGCTTGCTTTGAGGTGCAACATAGTCTGCAGTGCCTAGATCGGTCAGCATTAGTTCAGGTAGTTAGTTACAAAGATTGCAAATGTTTTTCGCACATAATGATCCACTTATAGTGTGAACCGAGCTATCCAAAGGCTAAATTCACTTTAGCACTACGATTTTAAAGCGTAAACATTATTCCCTCCCCTGGACAGTGCATCCCATCTTACTATCCATCGGGTGCCTGTTAGCCACCAGGTAACCAGCTTCATCTGCAGCTTAGTCTATGTCTGATAGTTGTAGTTTTCGTGGAAGAATTTTACTGTCATTGTGCACAAAACAAATAGCCACTTTACCTCGAACGGTGGTGATTGAGTTGGTGGAGATACAAAGGTCGGGTGACCACGTTCGCAATATTATGAAATGCAGCAGGTAGTGCAAGCGTTCGGAACCTCCGCTACCAATTGTACTTATCTGGTGTAAACAACGCATGAGTCTCAAGGAGTTGCTCGCAATAGCGCTTTCGTATGACGGTCATTCGTCATAGTACAATCGATTGACCAATTGCTGATGGCACTTTCTTGCAAACCATCCGAACGTTGTGGTCGAAGCAGGGTCAAGCTTCGGAACCTGCGGGCTGCCGGTTTATCACATAGCGTACACTCTATTACCATCTCATTTCTCACTTTGTAAGCCTGGTTTGCGGTTGAAGTGAGTCAAACTCCCCAACTGCTGGCGTTTGCTGTGTGCAATCGACCGGAAAGGTAAGGGGAACTTTTTCCCAGACGTGGTGAATGCAGTAATAAGTCTAGTAGCAATAATAGTAGGAGTGATGGTGGTGGTGGTTTTCGTGCCGGATGTACCTGTCAACATGAGTTGGCTTTCCCCTGGCAAATCACACACCCCACAACCAGTGCAAACCCTGAGGACTGAAGCTGCAAGGCATGCGGATAGGAAGTACGATTTGGTTCGTGTCCGGCGCACACACACACACACCACGTATTGCGCAGGCGACTTCGGGGGAGACATACTTATCACAGTTGCGCACAGGTCGGTGGTTGGACCGCAGCCCATCCCATGATGAAACGGCTTTTGGCAGAACGAGTCCCCCCAAAAAATCGATTATCTGTCTGATAGAGTTAGTTACCAAAGTATAGTTGATAGTTGGTCTATCTCCACTATGGATGGATTACGACGTAAACATGGCGGCTTGCCCTGGCTGCCACATCACAAGTCGTTCATTTTGTCAAGGTTTATGGAGAATGCTTGTTTGTGTATGTTTGCTGACTTATCAAGCTGGATTTTATCAACTCCTTGGTGTTTATCTTCATTGTCATGCTGCTAAAGCAGTTAGAACAATTTTAAACTACCCTAACCGAGGTGGCGCTTTCGGGTGCGTAAGCAGATTATCAACAAGCGCATCAATGTCTAGGGCGTCAAAAAACGCCAAACCTATTTGCAATAAACACATGGGGTTGGCGAGTGAGTTTGAAATTGATACCAAGACTACTCTAGTTGAGGAGAAACAATCTTGCTTATTGCTTGGATTTCAACAATCTCCTTTCCCGCTGGCAAGTTACAATTCATTTCGTCGACTCAAGTGCCGCGATAGAGTAGCTGAGTACAATGGTGTTGTGCCATTCTATGGTGAATTGTTAGATTTCTGTTGCGGGCCCGTCAAATATCCCCGCAAAAAACGCTCCACCAACTCCGGCCTAATGGCTGTGGAAAGCGGAGTCCAATTCATCCCCACAACGTAGGGGTTTTCAGTCACTCCGAGAGGCGGCACAACAGCGTACCATTTTACAAACTACCACCTCGTTGCGGTAGCTGTTTTCACTAAGTTAATGGCCCATAGCATTCGCTGTGATTCGCCCTTTGTTGGTCGTAAAAGAGCTTTCAGAGGACCAGTTGTCTTGCTTCCGCCGTCGTCGGGAATCGATTAGGTCACGTGATTTTTGTGTGCGTCAATAGCCGGGCAGCCTTCGCGTCTAAGCCAATAATGTAACCTCGTCCGTTAGGAGGACTCAGCGTCTACCGAATACGTACGGCTAGGAAGGTTCTCACGTTCGGTCGATTTTCTGCCTCACCAGCGCGTACCCCGTGCTAAGCCAACGCCATCACGTCAGCACAAATCCGTTCGATTGGCCAGCCTTCCAAGCCGTTACCATAGGCGTGCTCAAACCGTGTAAGTGACAATCGTATCAGGCATCTCTCAAGCACAACCATTTCGAAGTGACCAGTGTGTTAAAGCCAACTTTTGTCCTCCAACCGATGTCTCAAGCAACATGAGCAAGCGCATATTATCAGAAATCTATAGTGATCATTGCTTGTTGCATTCCCGGTATCCTTGAATGACATACCAGTTGTCGAAAGCAGAGAATCTATGGACCTATCATTGGACTACTCATATCAACAATTGATGAGACTAAGCATCTAGAGGACTGTTATGGTAGTATGGATGCCAGTTGAACAAATAGTTGACCAAAATCAACTTTAAAAATGCTCCACAAACATTGAAAAAACTGTTTGAACTGAACACCCTGAGTTTCCGGTCAAGTCAGCAATGTGCTTTAGGCACTTAGGAAGAGTGAACATTCAGCTGCGACACACGCTCTGAACATAGATAACTAATGAAGTAATAGAATATTACAAGTGGTTCTTAAAAAAGAACAAATGGAGCCAATGGCAATGAAGTAATTTCTCCGCTAGTTCACGAATAATTGTCAAATGAATCATGGGCAATGCTGACCTTTAGCAAAACAAGTGTTATCTTTTCATTCACAAGAATGAAGGCTAGAAGTGAGCAATATGTTAAAAATTCTTTTTGGGTAAACTCATCAGACCTGAACATTTATTTGACAGGGATGGTGTGCTGTAATTGTCAAATCGGGCTGGTACTTGCTTTCTAACTTGTTTGAACAGTTAACTAGAAAAATTTAAACTAGTCATGGATGGTAAAGTAAGCGAGCAAAGCAAAACCGGTACATCAAGCCTCAACATGTCTAGGTCAATAGCTTAGGTAACAGCCAAGCGGCCAAGTATCACTGTTGGTCAAGGTGGTAGTGTCGGACGCATGAATCGCTTTCACACAGGCAATTTCGTCTTCAGATGGTGGATTTACTTTGCATCGACAATGGACAAAAATTGCCTACGGAATCTTTGCGAGAAGCATTCACATAGTGAGTAGATGACTTTGAGGTTATTCTCAGAGCCTGTGGACAAAATCAGGGATGTATGGCATAACAGAGCTGGTTGGGGACCTCATTTCTTCTATGTAGAACCACTCCGCGACGTGCTTGCGCATCCTCTGAGATAGGCGCCTCGTAGTGCGATCCACGTATCGTGCACTGGAGGAACATGAGAACTGGTAAACGGGCATTGAACCAGGCAGAGGGCAATTTATCTTTTTAAGCTTGCCTGGAGGTAAGAACGTTCATCCTCATGGGCAATCATTGAAAAGCACCACATGATCATTTTGGTAAATGAACACTGAACGTTTTCCAAGACAATTCTATTTGCCTTGCATATGTGTCTATGCATGTTGGTACAGGAATCTAGTGTGCGTCACACTACGAGTCTGAATGGTTCAAGCAGTGTTTGGGATATTGAAGATAACCCAATGACGTGGGTTGTTAGTTGCATCGCTTCCGCTACTTGATGTAGGATACGTTCGGAGAAGTTGAGGCTGCTAGAGTATGTAGTTCGCAAGTGTCGAACGGAATACGCCGCTGGGAGTTGGGTACCATTACAAGGGATGAATCCTTCTGGTATTCAACATCTGGGGAATAGTATCTGAGATTTTCTGCTGAAAACCTCATAGGTCTGTTTTCACTTCATTTGTTTAAGGATGTAAATCTTCCAGTATATATTTTATGCATAGCTCCAGATGGTTAGGTGGAAAGGAGTACACTGTTTTGATGTCATCCGAAAATAATTATTGGCGCCCATGTCTAATGTTTATGTAAATGAGGAAAAACAATGAACGCAGTACCCTCCTCTGAACGACACCACTTGTGACATTTCTGGAAGCAGAACAGCGTTGACCCATTTATATGCTTTGTGTTCAGTCTTCAGGTATGAGTTGAATCAGTTCAATAAAAGGTTACTGATCCCATAGCACTGCCAACAGTGGTTTGTGCGGTACGTAGTCAAAAGCTTTTTTGCATCTCCAGAAGGATGATCATGGCTTTGCCATCAGAACTTATTGCCGTGACATGATTAAGGAACTGTAATCGATATGTGACACAGGAACGTTTTGTAGTGAACCCGTGTTGTGAACTGCTGTGTAGGTTTTGTCTTGTTAGAGACTGAGTAACACGATTCTTGACGATGTTTTAACGCCCTAGCGACTGGTTAAATGTGGTTTATCGGCCGATAGTTTGATATCTGATCTCGTTAATCGTGTTTTGTGTTTCAACATAAATATAGCACTATTTAGGTGTTGCTCATCCCAACCCAACAAACACCCAAATATTTCCACTTCACATACGGTCCTTGTGATCGAAATGACCGAGGTCCACCTCAAGTGAACCGAGGTCTCAATAGAGATTGCTTGTAGCAACCCAACCACACAGCGGATTCTCCAAGTCCTACTTTAAATAAATATAGAACTTTCCCAATGAGGCGGGAAGTAGCCAGGGTTACAAGACTGCAAAAACTTTCAGAACGTGGAGGAGTACGTTTTGGTCACCAAACCTTATAGCTGCAGAATTACTACCAACATGTCCCGGTTGGAGTGTCGATTCAATGGATGCGATAGTGCGCTGTGTATCCGTTAGACACAGAAAGGTGTTAAAGATTACCTCATCTGTTTTTCTTATGATTAGAGGAGCGGATGCAGATGATGCAGGATTGAATGGGGCGGAAAAGCATGAATTCAGTGATTCACATATTTGGACTTTATCGTCCGTTGCTATCCCGTCGTTCAACAAAAGTTTGGAATTTCCCGGTATCCTTTCGGATTTCTTTTTCAGAGTAACTGCATCAAGTCGCAAACTTCTCTGGGTTTCCTATGGCTTGATTTTCTTCGCTAATTCGAGACTGTTGAGTTCATTGTTCAAACTTCGGCACAGTTTCGTGTATTTGAATTAATGTGGCGGTCACTGTTTTTACGGTGTAGTTATCCCTTGCTTGCGGCTATGACCAAATCAGTTGTGAAGAAGAATTGATCCCAACCCACGGTCCTAAGCCTAGGGTCAAATGTGCTCCGGACTTTTCAGACAGCTTAATATTCAAGCTACGGAGCACCGTATTGGGATTACATCTTGTTGATGGGTTAGCAACTTATAAGTAAACAGATGGAATACCCATGCTGAACACCAGATCTAACCTGGTAGGCAGCTAAACGTGTTGAATCCAATCATTCCTAGACACGTTGGATTAGTTCCGCTAGTCCACCAGTCTATGTGACACGCAGTCGACATTTGGAAGATTGAAGTGTACAAAAGATTTTGTGCTTGTGGGGAGTGATAGACGCAGTAGTAATGGCAGACGTTAACTGTTGGGATTCAAGGTGAGTGGCATCAGAATTTCTATACAGGCCGAAGTTGTCAACTGTTATGAGTCTTGTAGATCATTTAAGGCTAACTGATCGGCTGATATTGCTGTCATCATCAATTTGTATGGGCGAATAACTAATGTTAGATGATGAAACGCTTTCCAACTTGCATTACTTGATATAGTCCGTTCCACTAAGAGGACGAAATAACCAAAACCTAACCATGTGCTTAACGGCCTTCTCCGCAACGTAGCGGTGAGGATACATGCAAACTTGTCTATGTGAGTAACCTGGATGTATCTAAACTGAATTAACATACCACATCTGTCAAATGAAGCAACACACGAGTGAACGTTGTCGTTTCCTTTTTTCTTTCTCACACTGAACTATAACAGCTCTCTATACTATTTTGCGTGTGCGTATCCCACTCTCACTTCAGACTATCGTTACACAGTAGTGCATTTAAATCGGTGGACGCTTAAACTAACGATTTACTTATTCGATGGTCCTTTAAATTTTAATTTTTACTCTAACTATCCTATGGGACTTGTCAAACACATGCTTTTTTACCCGTGATAAATCATTGTTCATTGTAATCATTGTTCGTTGTACTAAGGTACGGAGACTCAGAGTACACAATTGACTACGCTCTCTTATTCAGCTGTCAATTTGATATAATTTCATCCAATTACTAAGGATTGAGTAAGTACAACAAGTAATCGTGAAGCAGAGGTTGAAGATACAAATCGGTTGGCTTTTCCTCTTCCAGTTTTCATGTGGTCATGCGAGCCTACAGTGTGATATGGTCAAGTAGAGCTAGAAAGTAACGGTAGGGTGCAAATTAGCATGAGCACTCGAATGCTTTTCTTTTCAGCTGCTTGTTGACATGAGAGGCTTCAGAGGAACGTATGAAGTAGCGCACATGTTGACTCAGTGCAGTCCTACATGGGAAGTGACTGTCAGGAATTGTATTGGATGTTGTATGCCAACAGCCTCCTATAATATGGAACAGTTTACGTGATCGCAACTGTCCAGGCCATTCTGACCATCTTATCGATCTGAGTCTGTTCCAGAGCTCACGGGATCAAATACCAATGTCCTTTACGCTGTTCTAGGCTGATGGGAGTGCACGTTGGGCATAAGGGTAACTCTTAACTTGCTCAGATAAAGATAATGAGGCATACAGAATGGAAGCAACCAAGTAGTCCGTGACATTCGCATGGATGCACGTACTGTTTAGGCTGCTTTTCAGAACCTACACCAGATTGAGGTTCATCACGAGTGTACAACTGACTGAATGTTGGCCGTGTTGGTTCCATATGAATTGTGGTTTCTTCCACCAAACACTAGTCCACACATCCCCCGGGAACACGCAGCGAAGGACGCTTATGCACCAGCGACCTGATACCGTCCACTATTCCTAAGCTACGTAGTTATACACATCCGCCAAGTGCACTTTTTTACAAGGGCGTAGTAGGGTGAGTTAAAGGGTATAAGTAGTCGTTCCTCACATTTGGACTCGCTCAGACAGCCGTCACACGTCTTGAAAAGCGCTGCACAGGAACCAGATGGAATGCGCACCACTGACAATGCCCCAAACGATGTGACAGTCGTACAGTGCTTTTCCGGGCGTGTAATAGCAGCCCGACTGAGTCTAGATGTGGTTGACTTCAACATACACATGTTTTCATCTACAATTCAAGGGCGTACCTGAAGTGGGTGTGTGTGACGTTGGGCTACGTATCGCGCTTCTAGGTCAAGACACTCTCTAGCCTCGGTCAGGGTGATGGACAACTTCTCCTAAAGAAGCAAACATGTGGCCATTGCTCCGAACTTTCAACAAGTCGTCTCAACTGGGAGAAGAAGAGTACAACCGGCGTGCTGGTTCAAGATGACCTGGGTTGTCTGAGGCAGACTGAAAAGGCATCTAAGAAAGCAAACCAGTACCACGGCCTTCTTCGCAGTGCTTTCGGGAAGTTTGACCCTTCAGTCTTTCTAAAAATGCTTAGTGCGTGCGCGAGGCAGCACGCGGAATACGCCATTCAAGCGTGGCAACCCTGGCTAAAGCACCACCTCACCGCGCTCGATAGTGCACAACGTAGGGCAACGAATAGCTTCAGAGGTTTGATTAGTCTTCCCTATCCACTCACGCTGAAGACTCTCAAAGTATACAGTGGACGTTATCGGCATCTAAGAGGCGACCTCATAATGGTGTATCTGATCCTGAGAAACCCCAACCACCCATGTCATTCCCTTCTGATACTCAGACAAAATACCCCGCTAAGAGGTCATCGGTTTAAGCTGGTCACGCAGTACAGCCGACTGGAATGTCGGCGAAACTATTTCTCCCTTCGAGTGTCACAGCCTTGGAACGCCCTCCTTGAACATGTAATTAATGCTCCCATCCTATCCCTTCTCAAAAAATGCCTCGGCAATACTCTGTCACATTTACACTACGTGCTATAGCCCATGACCACCAGATGCTGGCACTAATGCACAACAGACAGTGGATAGTGCCATAATCCTACTCGAGAATGAGTCACTCCAAACCCCTTGCACACAATTTGATAAATGCTACTAGTGTAGAAACTGGATTTTTGTATCCCGTCTACCCGAGATAGCTGCACACGAGTAAGCGTTGTCCTTGCTATTTTTCCTTTTTTCTCCCGCCTATCAATAACCACTCCCTTTATGATATTGTGTGCGTATATTATAATTTCACACCCTTTATACGGCAGTGCAGTTAAATCTGTAATTGCCCGAACTGACGAATCCATTTTCCCTTGATCCATCTTTTCTCACTCTAACCACCCTACGGGACATGTCAAGCGCCTGTTATAAATCCCGTTATAAATCATTGTTCATTGTTTAACTGACAGGATGACCCCACACATCTGCAGTGTATCATAACCATCTGAGTCACCAGTTAATATCGGTCCACTCTTATGGGTACATCAACGGAGCTTGTTAAGCATTGCTTTTTTTACCCGTAATACACCATTGTTCCAGCGTGTTAGGTCAGACCAAAGTCAAATGCGCACAGAAACGAAACAAATTTACTTGTTTGGGAGGGTAAGTGCGCAATTTCCCCAAGTAACTGTGTGCCTTGTACCAGAACAACCTCAGTTACAATCAGACTAGAGTTTTTCTGTGTGGCAGAACATTTGTCACAATCGCTTGTTTCATACCACTCACATGTCCCGTGATTCATCGAGATGGTTAAATTCAAATTAGCACTCAGCCGTGATTTGAACGGTAATCAGAGTGTTTTTCATACCCACGTCGTCCCGTGCGGTGTTTCGCAAATATACTTCCTGTCCGGTGTGTTGTCTTTTGACTCGTGTGGCGCAATCTAAGGAGCGGCTAAGTCGAACCCCTGGGGACACAACACGGTGATTCGCTGCAAATTAGCTATATGACAACCTTATCGTTGGAGACAACCCACGTATGACTCAAGTTAGTACACTTGTTTAAAATTTATTGCTCATCCGGAACACTTGACCAATTAAAACTCCGAGTAGCCGTTTTGTCAACATCAATCATCTATTCCTTTTCTCAGCCAACTGCATCCATAGCGCTTGCAAATACCTCCTGAAGGAAATCATCTTCCTCTATAGATCTCTCAAAACGGTCACCAACGTCATCAAGTCGTCTCTAACAGGTGCAAACGTTGCTAAACCGTAACTTCTGTTCATTGAGTGACCAAGCCCAACTCCAGTAATAGTACAAGTGATGAGTTCATAGAGAGGGATGCTATTGGCTGATTTGGAATTGATCATTCAATGAGCAGCAGTATTTAGTGGTGTTCACGCTTGTTGCATGCAGCTTAGTTGTATTAAGGATTTATGGGGGAACATGATTTCTTTAGGGTGGAATTTGAATACGCCATGTATGTAACTGACTGAGAAGAGGTATAGCTAGACCATCACCGACATCATGAGGTGCCGCATCAAATGTGTGTACCAATTGTTCCGCCTTCTCATCATTGCAGTGCCGGTTTTACTCTTTAACACACGGGAATAGTTTGTTTCCAAGCTTAATGCATGTCAAGGAATACTTTTGCTGGGGATTGGAATCCTCTAATCCCAAAAGCTACCTTAGACATTGTCTATCTTACAAACTGTCGCGGAAATTACGTCAGAAATAAGTATTTTTGGCGTTTGAACAAAGCAATACGAAGACGAGTACCGTAAAATAGTAGCAGACCAGAAACAGCTTTACCGTTTGCGTGCAAGTTCAGTAATTCCGAATATGGTCAACAAGGAACAAGCCCTGGTCCCCTCAACCATTTGAGAGCACAGAGTGAACATGAAGGACGCATGAATTCCTAATGTCTTATCAGTGTTGCAAACGGTAATCCTAATTAGTTCACATTGGTAAAACTACGACAGAACTCACAAAGGGGTGATAAAAGGTGCGAAACAGCGTATAAAACGCGAAAGTTTTGTCCCGGAGGCTTATCGCTACAGCTTCCGTGAAACAGAGAAAGCGAGGAGTAGCGTGACTCAGCAGAAGTCCGACGACGAGTTGACTTCAATCGGTTGACCTGATGTCAATCAGTGCTTGTCAATCGATTAGACGGCTGCTCCTATGAACCCGACATCCCATTTGGGCCTAATTACTGCTTCGCTTCCGGTTGAACTCATTGGGGAATGAATTGACATACACAATGCGAGCTGACCCCAATGGGCTGAGGTTCTTTCAATTGAGGAAACACAACCTATGTGTTCGATTGATGGTAACTACATCGAAAGCACAGCTAGTGTCCTGTATGACAGATTAGATGCGTGGTGGCCCTCATTATAGTAATTTCATTCTGGGAAGTCTACGAAAATGTTTTCCCTAGCCACCTTGGGCACTAGGTCCCCCTATCTCCCCGTTTAGCTCTGCATCCAGATGAGTAGACGAACGCAATTATTTGCTATTAGCATGAGGCCTACCAGCTGCTATGTGTGAACTAGTCGTTCGAACTTACCTCTCCTGCACCAATGAATGAAGTTTCAAAAGGGTCCTTTTCTACAGCACTGGTGCGAATGCGGTGGGGAATATGGTTCTGTCGGGAACTCGTTATTCTTCCGTGGAAAGAATTCTGCAATTTGCTGTTTACTCTGACTGATGAAGACATTCAAGTAATGGAAGCCGTTATTGTGCTGTGCTTCAACTGAGTCCTACAGGTTCCCATACGTAATATGTATGTGCGTCGACGAATGAGCAACCTGTTGATACAACGATCAAAAGTGCCATAATGTCACCCGCCACTTCTCTAGACACACCTCGTTCAATTTCCCACGTGATGAAATCAGCAACGATAGTGCTCATGTGCCTGTCACCGCTTCCCCCTTCAAGTGGACGCTGAAGCGTGTTCCTGATGCGAAAATCCACGTTCCGTGCGCACACTAACAAGATTTCGCGTTGCAATTCTGCTTCTACTGGCAACGGGCCTAAACTTGTCCACTAGTTCACACGTGTAGTCCGCAGTCTGATGCAGAATGGCGTTGGTCAACAAGGATTGCAGTTCCAAAGAACGCATACATTTATCGGAGGTTAACAGTCGGGGCAGTGGACGATCTCAAACGATTGTTTAGTGTTAGACAGCTTGATGCACTCTCCCAGTAGCAAAAGCACTTTCACCAGTCAACTAGAGAGTTTGTGTTGGGGAGCGTTCACCATCGAGAGTGTCTGCTCCCGTGGTACTCCGTATTTGTGTATTCTACCTAGCCCGGAAATCTCTGGTGTGACAGACCTTGCAGACCGTTAAAGCTATCAATACCAATCACCTAATGATAAGTTAGGCGCTTCGCTACTGTTTGAAATCCCCATACATGTAACCAGAAACTGGAAATGAGCTCGGAACACTGAGTTTCCCATTAGACACATTTGCGACTAAGCTATCGAGTTCCACTGCTAAGATTTATCACAGCGGCTGGGAATTCATCGTTTGTTTTCCGAGTGCCAGCTGTGCGACACTACCTTGGCTTTTTAATTGAGTATGAAAAAAGTAAACTTCGGGAATACTCCTCCAGACAAGCTCGAGTACATTGAAACTACACCACCGCTTTGGTGCACTGAAGGCTTTCGATGATGACACAACTGAAAGGAAATTTGTTACTTCACACATAGTCCAAATCGCCTCCATATGGTATGTAAACCAGAAGCGTAAGTTGCAATTGTTTAGTGAAAAACAAACCGAAAATGCTCCGGTACTCGACCGCATCTAGTAGTAGTGCCTCGGTAGGGGATAATCTAAACATTCTGTGTGCACAACCACCATGTGCCGAGTTCCACTATCAGTTCCGGCTATCTGCACCTGATGAGTCCAAACCAGGACGAAACCGTTGATCGTGCAGTGCAGGGGTAAGTGAGAGCCACACCAAAACCCTCCACTTAGTATATGTGCTCTCTGTTTACAGGTTTGTAAAACAATATTTTTGGCACTGTACCTTCTACTTGACCCACATGATTTAAACATTGCCACTGCGCCCACTCGACATGCTTCGTGACCTACCCCACGGGATCCACACGCACGCGTCGAAATAATCACCTCTAGCCATTAGCACCCCGGTGCGTCCAAGCCCACGATAACCAGGGATGGTTGAGAAATTACTTTATCTCACCCCCACTCACAAGGCGGACATATCTTAGGCAACATCAAGGTGCATCATGAACAACGGTGACCGGATAGCCGACCCGTACGTTCTCAGGCAAGTTCTCAGGGCTGGCCGCCTCCGTCGTAAGCGCCCGCACCGGACATGTCCTGGTCTTACTTGAAAAATCCCTCTCTTTCATGTATCATATTTATCTGTACAGTAGCATCGTTTATCTCAGTGTTCAATCTTCTGATTTTGCAATGTCTCGAATTAATCGGCACCAGTTTTTTAAACTGAATCTATCTTCAGCTGGCGGAATCGATTCCTGCACTGAATTGATCTATACTTGCAGAAGAGTGGTAAGGAGAGTTGAATGTTATAGGAAGAAATTCATCACATCTAGGCTCACTCAGACAGCTGTCACACGCCACACGGACTGGCAACAGTCGAGTTGCGGGTTCGAGCCCAACCAGGGCCCGATGGAATGCGCACTGCTGACGATTCCCGAAAGGATGAAACGCGCGCACAGTGCTTTTCCGGGCGTGTGACAGCTGTCTGAGTGAGCCTAGATGTGATGAATTTCTTCCCATGATCTATACTTGCACAGCGTAACGTCTCGGGACATGAACACCTGAAGTAATATACCCAAGCTTCCATTTACAGGCCCGAAAGAAACAGCGAACCATTGTCAAACGGAGGTACAGTATATCAGACTAATATTTTAAGTAACTAACTCTTCTCTCGCCTGGCCGGTTGTTGGCTGCGCACACATGTGGCTGATCAGTTAGCAATCGATTAGTTTTAAATTTCTCTCACCTTATAACGACCAGCATGGGGGCTTCCTTTTTCGGAATTCCGAACGTAGTCGATGCCACATCTAATAATCAATGTTTTAAACTAGTGGTGTCCAAACAATTTTCAAGGAGGGCCACATTTTATGAGGTTAAAATATGTCTGGTCATCTTCAGTCCGACAGTAAGATAACAACAAAAATTACACGTACGAAAATAGTCCATGTTTTCATGATGACGCCATGGGCCAGTTACAATGCTAACGCAGGCCGCATTTGATCCGCGGGCCGGATTTTGGACATCCCTCTTCTAAACTGTCGGCTTTGGTTTCATCCCCAACGAAAAGCATGAAATTCATCATTAGTCTTCCCGTTTTGATTTTACTTGCCCACGGGTCATTTAATATGGCAAAAACCAGTGTTGTGCGCTGAGGTGACATCGAGTTTGCAAGGTCCCTCTGAAACTAAGGTGGTATGTGGGGTTAGATCTGTTACAGCGACTCGGCCAAGCACATCATTAAAATCCCGACATCGGTGGGCCGGGCCTGAACTCTCGATCGCATTGCTACCTGACAGCATCAAATGGTGCGCCTTCTGCTTATTTATTGGACCATACCCCAACCTTAAGCTCGGTTCAATAGCTTGCTAGTATGATTAATGCGTTATGACGTATGGTCTCTAATTATCCGGTGAGCAGCTTACCCATAGCTTGTAGACGACGTTTACTAGCCATGAGGCCTGTGAAACCGGTTCCCAAGTTCGACTGATTGAAAACCTCATAGCTCTTGCTGTGTGACCAGATTTTAACGAAGTGCGGGAGCCAGTTGTACGACTGGCTGCGCTGCTGTGCCACCGAGCCGTATCCTGAGTGACGCTCGCAATTTGAATAAGCAATCGGTACTTTAAACCACCGCGCGGTGGATCTCAGTGACGTGGTAAGCGCTAAGCCTCAGGGTTAAGTAATGGAGTGTGGCCGAAAGCCTGTAATGGGGATGAACTACGGGAGACGGGAACTTCTGGCTGACGGGGATATTGTCACCTGGGTCATTATGGAGAGTGGCACCACAAGAACCGTATGGCGAAAAAAGTCTCACGCCTCAGGATGTCAAGTCATTGGAGAAGGAAGGCCAAATCTCAAGCCGCGTGTGATGTGGGCGGTCACGCGCTCACCTCAGCACTTGTGCGTCCGTGTGACGATATCACATGAAGCTGATGTTCTGTAAGCTGTATACGCCCGATATTATCTGCCCCGGATTTACGCGGGTTGTCCACACTGCTGAACAAGCGATCGATACGATTGGTTTGCGGGCGATGACCCGCTAGTGATGTGGCAAACATGCTTGATCCTAAAGGTGCTCGTTGATAAGGAAAGATTCGTCCCAATCAACCGCATCACCTCAACGAATCGCATCACATTATACCTATTTCCCACCCATTTGCACCCATAGTACAGTCGAAATGCTCTTTAAGGGGCTCCGATTTGTGGTCTCACACAATACGACAGATCGCAGTTGGACCACAATAAAGTCATATGTACAACAATAGATGAGGCGGTAATACTCCGAATAACTCCAAGGGGATCCTGGAGATCTCGTCTGCAAGAGGGAGTGGAGGATACGCTTCCTAGAGCGGAGTGTATCCAGCACTTGAGCCTGCCTGACACACCAAGATTGCCAGCAAATGCTCGATCGCGAGAGGGGGAATCACCCTCATGAACTACATTTTGCTGACTTATAGCATAACTATGACTTCAACTGGTGCGTACACTTCTGTGCATCGCGAATCCACTGTTTCGACATTCAGGGATATATGACAAGGTTCAGGCACCAGTGAATTATTTGAGGGTATGGGTATCTTGCTTCCGGTCTGGCTTAGTAAGATAACCGTAGCGAGTCCAGAAAAATCGTAGTAACTTGCATGGAAATTACAATGTTGCTATAATGTTGACAGACCACGTTGTTGCAAGTATTTGACTATTTGATGGGTGAGGAATTGCATGCAACGGATGTTACAAATACAACTACCGTGCGCAGAAAGGGGAACTTGTGTTTTACTGGCTTTTAGGTTGAGAAAACTATTGTGGGTGGTTCGAATTTGCATAATCCCGTAGATTACACATCACTGTGGAAGACAGAATGCAGCGAGAAATGCAGAGACCTCCAAGGACGTTCGCAACGGAACCACTTCCGGGTTGCGAAATATCTGTGCTGCATACTGTCATGCATATCAGAGGGCCGTGAAGACTACTATGTTCGCTGCAACGGACAACTTCAAGTCAAGTCAGTATAAGCTTTATATTCCCAAATGGGTGTATTTTCGTCATTTTACATCATCACTTGTAAATATACAAAGGAGTACCATCAAACATGTCAGATTTACAAATGGATAGAAAAATAAGTACAGTGCGCTGTCATAACGCATGTCGGAACGAACTGAGACTTCATCGCCCATAATGCATGCATAAAACAGCCTTTGTAAAAAAACATTTGTGAACCATGTGATAACTTACATGTTATTTTACCACACCGGCACACATCCAGTTGGAACATGGAAGTGCGGGTGGACCCCGTCGAGGGACTACCGTGCATGGAAACAGGTCACCTGGGGAAGGTTCCATGGATGAACATATTAGTTTACTTGAACTTTCGGTTACATCTGCGTTTGTTATTGTTCCCAGTTTCCTAAGCTCTGATACCTTCAACCTGCCAAGCATTACAAAAAGACATTTGGGACCCGTTGTACAAAACATGCGACCGCATTGTACGAACTGATCAGGCCCCTCAGTTGGACTGTGCTTCGCACCGAAGAATAAAACGTTTATTTATTTAGTTATAGCACGATCGAGCGACGATCCCATAATGTTGAACCAAATCTTCGGGATTGGCATCCACTCAAAAGGGAAAAGGTTTCATCAAAACGTTTATTCATAATTCGTTTCAGTTGACGTAAAGTTTTGTGTCCAAAGGCAATTGACTGGGCTCGTGCGTGACATCTCGGCCTGTGCATTCGAAAAGCGGATAGAGTATATCGGTCTCGATGATCCTGGAACTTGATTGAACAAAATATCTGTCAGCTACTTTTTGTAAAATTGATGTATCTGTAGTAGCTAATGTAAAAAATGATTTGGCCGAAGGCAGCGGCCCATTTAAAGGCCCCGCCACCCATGTAGGTGATGCATCTTGAGTCGTCCACTAATTGCATTTACGCTGGAAACGCGGTGTTCGCGAGAACGCGAATCGCTCAGTGCACATGAGTAGACAACATCACAATCGCGTACACATTAGTCACCAGGACCTACCATCTACCCCTGGAATGCAAACAGTTGAAAATCAATGTAGAAGCGGAGATGACGGAAATTAAGTGAGGGTTCCACCACCGGGACACAGGAAGTGAAAAAATGCCGGCGGCAGTCCAGCCGGCTGTACTGTGTGACTAACCTCAGGTAGGCCTGGGAGTGTGGTGTTGTGACTTAATTTTAATAAATGTCGACGTGCTTGGTTGGACACTTTAAGACCTGAAACACCAATATAGGATCACTGCGCAGGCGACGGTATTGAGCACCGAACACACATAGGGTCTATAGTCTATGCTGGTAAGGGAGATGAGTCAGGGCCTTGACACTACTTGTTCTTTTCTGTGGTGTTTCAAAATCAGCTAGGAGTGCCGGACCTGCATGGCGTATTCAACAAGCCGCTTCGCCCCGCCCTCCCCATGCAACGCCACTGTCACTGTTCCGTTTGTGTTTGTCTTGACGCCGCAATTGTGTCGAGTTCTCCTTACCTCCACGTCCCACGCTTTGTGATTTGAACAAGTTCGAATGTTAATGTCCGAATGTTAATGTGCGCAGGCACATTGCGCACTGAGAAGAGCGGATGGTTGAGGTATGAGTAGCTTGGCCTCTGCTGCTACTCATTTGAATTTTACGACGCGGGTTTCTCCCACGTTGCGTGTGCCTTGATTCAGCTTGACCATTTGCCGCTAAATCCCTGCAGCGCACGTGGGTCGAGATTCAAAACTCAGTGTTACGTGTCCGAATGCTATTGCCAAATATGGGATTGGTCACAACGAACTATACTCATTTCTGTGCGCGGGTATGAGCAGGATGTATTTTGTTTCTGTTGCAATGCTTGCTTGTTTCCCTCTGCTCTGACAACTGTTGTACTGCTTGCTTTGCTGCCTGTGAGACTGCGGCTGTCTGGTTGCTCGGTCACGTGCCCAGCCAACCGAAGGCCAGAACTCGGTAGACAGAGAGAGTAGTCCTACAGGATAGAGAAACTCCATTTATTGGTAAAGGAAACATGATAATTTAGAAGATCAAGGTCAAGCACTCTTCTGCGTCTCTTTTTCAGCCAGTGCAGGTGAATTCCGCTCCACGGGTTAGTCGTATTGACGATATAGTTCAATTCCTTTGACCTGGGAAGATATTTGCTGGCCGAGCAATTCGCACTCGATGCCCAAATTCAGCGGAAAGGTCAAAGTTTGTGGCACGTCCGTGCTGATGATCTTTGCGTGTAGCGGACAGCCAACGTACTTCGCTTACATCTCTATTAGATTCCCCTGTAAATCGAGTATCTTAACGGAGGGGCAAGATTCCCTTGAGGAGCATTTCGATTGCAGTAGGGCTGCAAGTGACTGGGAAACGGTCTAGAGGGTTCCCTAATGATGAGTGCAGAAGCACAAGCGTTAACACAAGGAGGAACGAATCGGAGGAATCAGTTCCGACGGTTTTGTGCTCGTCGAACAGTCCGAATTCAGTCGAACGGCTTGTCCGCTTCGTTTCGCTCCGTTCCGGTCTACCCACTCTCCTGCGCCCAGTGCACTGATGAAACCAACTCGGTTGGTGATGAAATGCTTGCAGCGAAATTGCGGAGCTCAGCGAACACTCCGAACACCAGATCCGCATGCATGAACATGATGAGGTGTTGAAGTAGTGAACTATTGTGATTGTCTGATGTGCATAGCGCGATAGGTAACAAGAAGGAATAATCGGTCCTTGCAGGGTCATAGAGACTGTCAACTTCTTCGGTCTATATTGGGCACTTGGCAAAGCGCAAGATAATCTCTAGAGTCCATCAAACTGTAGGAAAAAGCGGTTGTAAAGGGATATATTTTTGGCGTATCACACTAGACAAATACATTTACAAGACCGACTAGGATGAGCACAAGCTAATGAAAGCAGTGGTTGAGATTCTGATGTTTTAAATGGAAGTTAAACTGATCGGATTAGGTTTTGGCTCCCTGTGCTGTTGATGGGAGCTGACCAAGCCTCACTAACGGGAATCCCTTCGCATGTAACATTGCTGATGGCTGAGGGTGGTTTCACTTCTTGGCTGACACCATTTGTCTCCTGAAGAGGACAGCGAACCCAGTCAAATAAGGGCATATCAGGTCAGCTAGCATCAGCAACAACTCTCCACCACCTGAGCCGATCAAGTTTACTTCCGTTCGAATAAAGAGTGTCAGTTCGGACCGTCAGCCACTTTCAGTTCAGCTTACAATAACTTATGCTTAGCCTCACAAAGGGATTTGCCTGATGTGAATTGCCAAAAAGTAGATATCTTCGAAACGCCGTTTCTTACAATCCCGCTGGAGTGAGAGAGTTAAAATGGACACAGCCTTTAACGTTTACTGACCTGAACAAGTGTGTGAAGCACAAGCGAAGATAGGAATTGGTGTTATGTATGACTGTGTGCAATGCTATCAAGATCCCATCAAATTGTGTCTTTCTTCTTAAGCATCCAAAAGATTAAATGCGTGAGACCACCTAAACACCAAAGGCACATCTGTGATCATGGCAAATGCTGAGGGACCAGCTTCAAAACGCTCTGTTTCTCTTCTACCCGTTGGAAATTCAAAATTTTATTCTCCCGTACGTCATCATATCGTAGTACTGTTTTGTCTTATCTCTCACGATTGCTTGTTGACCCAGCGAAAGTGACAAACATCCTGCGCGAGCGCTTGTTGGAATAACAGTTCTGCTTTTTTCCACTTTTCTATCCAAGCATGTATATTGATAGTTTCATGCAGGTGTCCGAAGTGATGGTGTAAATGCTGAAAATAAACCCATTAGGGTACATAAAGCTTATTTTGACTTTGACTTGACTTGAAAATTATTCCGTGTGAAGTTCGTGAACACAGAAAGATTGTGGCGGCCATTCTTCGGTACAACCTCGGAACATGCATTCTTCAGTTTGCGAACTTCGGACTCTCAAAGACAAATAATCAGTGATGCTCATAGCTATTTGCTCATAAGATAACTGGACCGAATTCGAGTCCACGAAATGAAAGATAGTATGATAGCCACCGAACAACGAGAGCACTTCAGCACGTCTTGTCAGTTCAAGTAATTGATAAGTACCTGTTTAGATTTTACGGGCCGCGGTTACATCATTATCCTGATACGGTGCACTGCATGCAGCTCATTGGGTAGAGTGCTGACGATGGGTTAGTCGGTCACACTGCTAGCTGTGATTGAGCCACTAAAATGTAGGGAGGAACACTGAAACCTCTCAGATCACCATGATCGGGCGCGATGCGGATGATAAGGCATGGCGAAAAACGTAAGGAAAGGTAGCAAGAGGGAATAGCAGTTGGAAGCAGTCGATCAATCCTGATGACCAATCGTCCGTAATTTGCATGTGGATAGCCATGTAGCTAATTCAGCTGATCCCCTAGATGCCATCTGAGGAAAAAGGAATCACCAACTCCGTCCATTCAAGTATGGTGCGCGTTCTCCTGATAGTTTTGCTGCCTCAACAGGGATGTTGTGCTATAAGTATGCAAGTCATCACTGAGATTGAAGTTGCTGATAGGCATCCGAAATCCCTTCTTGACCAGTGCACGTCCTATCTATCTCTGTTATCTGTTAAAGCGAAGCAGTATTGAGCTCACTGTCGAACACAACTGGTGAGCTTAGGGACAAGCCACTCGCTGAACCCGCAAATCTGAGCGAAACTCCTTAGGTGCTAGTGGACACAGTCAAGTATTCCTGATAGATCCGAGCCACATATGCGATACACACAATCGAAGTGGTCGACTGCAGAGCTGCGCAGCTGTCCAGATTTTGAAACAGTTTGGGATGGGGCAGGTATCGGTTGATATCACCCACCTAAGTCAATCGACAGGTGATCCATACTCGTTGACGGGCAACAGTCGGAGACCATCCGTGCCGTTACCAAGAGGACTTGTGGGCATGACCGGCGGATAAACTACTATACGACTGTGACCTAGCGTCGAGAATAGGGCATGAGGAGGTTGCGTATAACTTCCACCTGGTTCCTGTATAGTGTCAAGTAGATCACAATTAAAGGTTTTTGTAGGTACCTCGGCAGCTAACCGTTACTCAGGGGATAAGTAGTCATCTCAGCTGTGACACTTATTCCGGCCCTCAGGAAGGCATTCGTGTTACCAATATCAATGGAGATGTTCTGTAGGTGTTCATTGGGGTACTTCCAGTTACTCGCGTTGCACGATCAAATCAGAACTAGCTTGCTTGTTGTGTATACACTACAGTATACACTATAGTAGAATATGGAATGCGAGTGTTTTCGTCAGTTGACAGGAAGTGATTTGGTTCAATGGATTGGAGCCAGTGGTCGTCGAGGTCAAGACTCCGAGTCAACGGGCCAACAACGAATACTGGATGAAGCCGCAGGTCCCCACCTCGCACACCGCACTGCCCAATCCTCAATGAAAGCATAGGCGACAGTCTACATCGACTGACGACGAGGTGTGACAGAGCACAGTCTACCTCAAGCACTGGACTTGGGTGAAAGGTCATTTGGAGTGTGCGATGCATGCCAGTAAGCATTGTGAAAAGGGTTAGGGACGGTCCACTTAGCTTCCAGGAGGTTTCAACCTATCTTCACTGGTTATGTGTAGCAGCAAGTTTCCTAGCAAGTGCTACAGCTGCCTGTATATTTATATGGTTGGCGGCATCAGATTCCGGATTTGCCTGTCACTGTGGCCTCCACAGGAACAGCCACAGGACGGCTGCGCCTACAGAGGAATCATAGGTAACTTGAACTGCACCACCCACAGCTGGCTCACCGAAGAATCTCCTCGTGGTGCCAGCTGGGTGGTTCGGGAATATCCCGCTGCGGCGAATGGTTCGGCAGCAGGGTTCCAGGAAGTGGTAGGTTTCCCCTGGCAAACCTTCCCCCTTGAAAAGCCACAGATGTCCGTCTAACAACACTGCAACTTGGCGGATGTGACTAGTCACTAAATAAAGTCACTACCCCTTGTCTCCTTTGGAGACATTGTACAGCGGTAAGCAATCTGAGCATCGGAGCTTGTCTCTGACTTCGGGAGTGTTGGGCCGCTGGCTTGGCTTATCGTCATCCAAAAGGCGTATGAACTGAGTGTCCAGTCACTGGCTATCAACGGATGCGAATCCCCCACCTCGTCCTGCTGCCTTGTGGGTTAGACCTTTTGGTCAAAGGTTCGGGGCGATGGTCCCCTAAGACAACCTACCTACCTCGGCCAAGGCAACAGGGTAGTATCTCGTCTACTGACGAACCATGGACTTACAACTACAACCATTCACATGCTCACTTTCTGTTACCATGCCACTCACTCATACTGCTATACCAACTTCACTAGCACACGCCACCATTTAACTTACCCTTACCTTGCATCATTCAAACCCATTTTACCTGATTCTTCTACAGCGATCAACCGCACTTCCACCGATGAACCCGTTCCTGTGGCAGCTGCCAACTCAACACATAGTGCTCAACAGAGAGCTGTCAGCCCCAAAGTCTCGCATCGTCGCTTCTGCAACCCGGAAGGCAGTTCAAACTTGCAGACTTCAACCTGGACACACCACTCCAGATGGCTCAGCAAGCTGGACTTGCACGCACGCTAGAGACCCTTGGGATTGATGTCTGCTGCCTGAGTGAAACGAGACTCCAGGACTCTAACTCGGTCCACCAGCTGGCGTCACAGCTGTACCCACGCACCCGCTTCCATCTCCGCCTCTCTGGTGACACCGAGTGCCGCATCTGGGCAACCTAATGTTGGAATCGCCATTAGTGCTAGAGCCGAGGCTGAGCTGATTAATCGGATTCCGATCAACAGCCGCCTTTGTGTGATGAGAATCCATGGCTTGGTGGTTCGGTGTTGCTCCTCCTAACCCTGGGGTCTCAGGGTTGGGAGGAGCAACACCTAACCACTAATTCGATTACGGTCCTTGTGATCGTAATAACCGAGGTCCACTTAGGACCGAGGTCTGAATAGAGATTGCGAGTCGCAATCCAACCACACAGCGAGTACACCAAATGCCATTTAGAATCCATGACTCTTGTTAAGTTAGCAGACGTCGAGTCGAAAAGCGTGCTCTCTTCGTGATCCCGACCTACGCGCCCACTGACTGTAGCTCGGATACAGACAAGGACCAGGTTTACTAGAACCTTTACGAACTGCTCATAAGGGCTCCTAAAACAGACATCATTGTTTTGGCAGATTTCAACCCGCATGTCGGTCGGCTGCTGCCATGTGAGTGCCACATCGGAGGACCGCATGGATATGATGATGTTCGCTCAGACAACGGAGAGAGCCTGCTCAGTCTGTGTGCTGATCATCAGCTTTTCCTCCCCAGTACGAGCTTTCGTCATCCTGGACGTCAGTACGCCACTTGGCGCACCTCATCATCAACCCAGTGCTGTTCACAGATTGACCACATAGCCACAAGTCGCAGGTTACGCGGCAGTGTACGCGACAGTCGATCGTTTTGGTCAACGTGCGTCAATACCGATCATGCACCAGTATGGGCAACCATTTGCATGAGTTTCGGTGGTTCATCTAGGTCCAAACACACCCGACTGAACACCTACGAGCTGGAGAACTCAATGATGAAGGATTATAAACAAAGGCATCGTGAAAATCGCGTTCTGTCCAACTCTGGATGTTGATCAACACTGGTCAAGTCTGCAACAAACCATGCTGTCGGCTGGTTTGGTCAGGTGTGGTCTCGCTCGCTCCACTAACAAAAGTTGGATCGCGGGTAGATCCTTGGAACTGCTGGATCACCGACGGGCGGTGCCTTCGGACGCAGAGCACAACGAGCACCGCCGGTCTATTACGCAACAGCTGAAAGCAAGCCTTCGCTCTGATAGTGAATCCTGGTGGTCAAAGCAAGCCAATGAGATGGAAGCCGCTGCATCAGCTGGCAACTTCCGCCGTCTATTTTGCATCATCAGGGCCACCGTTTGCAATTCCCACGCTATCGGCCAGACGATTTGCGAATCAGACGGCACGAAGATCATCCTCCTTCACAGGTGATTGGGTTGCTGGGCACAACATTGCGCTCGTCAGTTCAATCATCCAGCACAGCTCCCTGTGGCATTTCCATCTCTAACGGATGACGCTTGGCGTGTCTCCACAGGCCCCCCTAACTGAAGCAGAGATCCGAGAGGCAGTCCAATCTTCGAAACACCACAAAGCTCCTAGTCCCGACAGTCTACCACCGGCTTTACTCAAAGATGGCTGGAATGTAGTGCCAGCGAAATCATATTGCTGTTCATGAGAGTTTGGAATGAGGAGAAGATTACGAACTCTTAGAGAGAATCGATCCTTATTCCGATTCCCAAGAAAGGCTCCCGCGACGATTGGTGTAATCACTGCGGAATCTCGTTGATCTCTGTCGCATCCAAAATCTTCGTGTCGGTCCTACTTTGCAGGCTTTCAACGACTAGAGGGGAGTTTTCCCAAGACCAGCAAGCCGGATTTTGTACAGGCCGCGGCTGCATCGACCAAATCTTCACGTTCCGCTAAGTCTTCGAACTCCGTCACATCCACCGGCGGCTAACAATCGTAGGGTCCTTGGACATCCAAGCTCATTTGATTCACTGGATAGACCTGCGTTGTGGAACTGTTTCCTGAAGAAAGGTGTGTCCGACAAGTTTGAAAGAACTTTACAATCACACATCGGGCAAAGTTAGGGCTTATGGCACGCCCTTCTTCATTTGCTGTGACCAGTCGTGTTCGCTAAGTTTGCTCTATTTCACCTTTTCTCTTCAATTTTGCCATCCATGCCGTCCAAGGAGCACTGAAAGGTGTCCAGAACAGCGGTGTTGAGCTCCTCTCTTGGAGACAGAGTCAGGGACTTGGACTACGCCGATGATATCACCTCGCTGGGGACGACCCACAAACCGTCCAGAGCGCTTTGGCCCGCTTAGCGATGGACGCTTCTAAGTACGGCTTATACTTTACTCCGGAAAAAGGTAAAACGCTGCTCCAGGATTGGTAGATGCCTGAACCCGCGCTCACCATTGCTGGACATGTGCTGGATCAAGTCCCGTGCTTTACTTACAGAAGAAGTTACATCACGGCTGGTGGCGGCGTTGGGGATGTAGTCTCACAACGGATTGCAAACGCCAGCCTTACTTTCATCAAAATGAGACACGTATGGCGTCGTTGTGATGTCAGTCTCAAGCTCAAGGGCAGGGTGCACGATGTTTCCGTTCATGTAGTACACTTGTACGGCTGTGAGACTTGGCTATTCGCTCGGAAGACATGAAGCGGTTGTCAGTCTTCGACAATCGCCTACGAAGCATTGCTCGGGTGTGGTGGCAATACCATCTAAGCAACGTAGAGGTCCGAGACCGAGTGCCTGCAGCGAGTAGTGCCAGTGTTCAGAACGTTATTCTCCAACACCGCATGCGCTGGCTCGGCCAAGTATTGCGCATGCTAACCTACGCCTTCCCCGCCGAGCGTTATTTGCTTTCCCCGGAAGCGACTGGAAAAAGTGCCGCGGTGGACAACCCATGACGTGAAGAAGGAGCATGAGGAATACAACCTCAAGCTTAGCATCAGTCGGACGGGTCCGTCTTCCAGGATGGGGACCACGTGATTCGGACTGTCAGTGGTTAGAAACATTGGGGGCTTTGGCGCGCAACCGGCATCAGTGGGGACAGTGCTGTTCAACCGTGTTATCTATTAGTTAACATCTCATAGAACATAAGACTCCAAAACACTAATGAACCCTAAAACGGCGTGTGCAAACTCGTAAGAAATTATCTTCATGTTGCACTTCGTTTCCCCATGGTTCGAATGACATTATCTGTAAGCAGATTGTGGATATATATATATATATATATATATATATATATATATATATATATATATATATATATATATATATATATATATATATATATATATATATATATATATATACCATCCGGCGGGAGAGCCTATGATGCGCTAAGGCTGGTTGTGGCTATATCCTGACAGATGATCCACACACTGCTGCTACTGTTGCGCCATTGACTCATGTCCTGGACGCCTCCTCGTGGCGACAGCTGGGTGGGAGTTAGCTTACGCCCTTCTCCTAGCTCAGAGCCAAAACACCAATCCCATGTGTCAGTGAACCGACCATGTGTTAGACCTGCTGCCCTTCAGGTGTACATCTCATCGAAGGATTTGGCTTGGAACCCGAGTCGTTTTATGGTCAAGTGTAGGCGTCCTGCCAGTATCCCAGTACATCCTCTTCGGAGGTTAGGAACTGGTCGATGGCTCTTTTGCCGTAAAACCTAGTCATGGCAGAAAGCAGGTCTACGGGTTATAAGCGTACAGCTCGATTGGCGTAGTGCACGAGCGCCACGCATTATCTCTGACGGTGGGAGGACATGTACGGGTACTTAATGGTTTGCTACTTCCCACCTCAAGCCAGGCAGCCCCTGGTCAAATTGGTGCAGACCAGACTAAATCCACCTGCGTCTGGCCGTGGTCGAAGGTGCGTATCCTACTACGGTCGCAAAACATATACATTGTTCCAGTACCTCCAAGGCTGCGTGTGACGGCCGTCAAGCAGATCCCAATCTGTCTCTGCAATCACATTCCCGAGCTGGATCTGCTCCCCACTGCATTGTGGGTCAGGTTATTGAGCCAAAGGCTCCGGGTGGAGTCCCTCGAGCAAACCTCCGAAGCACATCCGCCACATCCTGTGCGATTGCCCACCAATGCAATCGTATGCCTGCGAGCAAAGCACTCAACATCAAGTGCTGGAACGTGCGTACACTACTGGACCGGAACTCCAGTGAGCGCCCCGAGCAACGTACTGCACTAGTCGCGATGGAGCTGGCGCGTTACAGCATCGATATTGCGACGCTCAGTGAGACTCGGCTCGCTGAGCCAGATAAGTTGCATGAAGCAGGTACTGGCTACACACTGTACTGGGTGGGCAACGTCGCCTCAGCATCACGTGATCCTGGGGTCGGATTTGCTATATCCGATCGTCTCTATAGACAGCTGGTGAGTGAACCAACAGGCATCAGCGCGCGACTGATGACCGTTCGCCTACGACTCGAGAGAGGTAAGTTTGCCATCTTCATAATCACAGACGGTCCGACCATATGTTATTCTGATGACACGAGTGCTCAATTCTACACCCAGCCATCCTCCATGATACGGTCTGTGCCGAAGAGCAAACCGAGTATTTCTGCTAGGTGATTTCAAAGCGCGCGTTGGGTATGATGCATCGGTGTGGATAGAAGTTATCGGTTCGCATGACATTGGTTCCGCGAATGCGCACGGTGACAGGCTGCTCTCACTGTGTGTCACTCACGGCCTGACGATCACGAACACTCGGTTTGCACTGAGTGCGAGTGGTATAGCAACCTGGACACACCCACGGAGTGGTCACGCTCACGTGCTCGACTATGTCATCGTGTAGAGGGGCCGCTTCCAAGAATGGCTCTGGGGAGCTCTTCGGAGCTAGCTGAGAGCGGATCGCGAAAGACGGCTAGCGACGAGCCTGGGCCCGGAACTACGGAGCGGGAACATGTGGACAGCGCAATAAATCAGACAAATACGCCGCTAGCGCAGCCCACAGCACCGAGGCCGAGCCGATTGACACAGCCCCGAACAAGCAAGTCGAGAGCTCTCGAACGACTCCTGGCCGATCCAAATCGGGTGCAGAGAAGCG
>OX104070.1:998356-1087815 GCA_944474145.2 Dicrocoelium dendriticum
GAAGACTCGAGCAAGGTGCTTTCATTGGGCCAAATCAACAAACAAGGCAGAAACTGGATAATTTATCCAGGATACCAATACTATTTGCATGCTCTTGGAAATACCAACCTCAACGATTGGTGCTCCCAGTAAAATTCCGCATCAACAACGCGCAAAAAATTCGTTCAATGCAAGACTATGTAACAAGCAGTCCCAAAGGAAATGACGTGTTTATATAAACCGCGGGTGTCTTCAATCGGTAGAGAGACTAGTTGACTTCGGGTCATCGAACTGAAGTCAGCAAAGCCTTCAAGATCCTACTGCGCCATACCAACACGCGGATCCATCGGTTCGCCGAGGCTGTTGTGATAAACCGTATCAAACCGTCTTTTGCGTTCAAAAGCAATTATCAATCAGCCTCAGGCTGCCCTTTAGGTTAGGTCAAGGCATCCGGTTTTCCTCTCGTTTGTCTGTATGTTTGCACTAGCAAACCATCGTACCTAAATACCAGTTATCGTTATCGGCACTGGTGAGACTATACGAAATGCATGTATCAGTCGAATTTTGTCTTCTCGCTGTGCTATTTAAACTTGTCGTTCGTTTCAAATAGCCAGCTAATATGGCTTCATAATGATACATGTCCAGGCTAACGGCGTCCTAATATATGACGCTCTAGATGATGCGTGTATCAAAGGAACTGACCAACCGAACAGCACGGCATAGACTTGTGAGGTAAATGGAGACACAGTGGTGTGTACGTATGAATGCAGGATCACACACATCATTGTGCCAACAATGCGCGGTTGCTGATAACACCTTAGTAGTACGGTGTCACGTGGAACAATCATGAGCTGGCTCATGCTAGCGTTCTAACAGTGAGAGGTCCCATACATTGTGACCTGCAGTGCCAAATGTGAACCGCTATCACGTCTTGTGTTCCATACGCTTTATCAAATACATTCGCTTACAGTCAGCGGAGCGGATCTGTCCCCCCATGGCCGTGGTTTCGTGACATCTGGTTTAGACTATGGAATCCTAAGTCACAATTTTCGGAACTATGGTATTGGCTACTCAATCCTGGGTTGGATTAGTATTTTTCTACACAAACGTAGGCTGGAGATGAGAACCCTGGAATCACTAGCCGAGTCAATTGAAGTCAAGTGCGGCGTGTCACAAGGATCGGTCTAGGGTGTTGTCTCTTTAGTTTTCATAAACAATCTAGCGAGGACAACTGCTTCCGATATGCTATTTTTCGCAGATGAGCTCAAGATATAGCGAGTTATCAGAGGACCAGACGACCACAGAGGGTTCCAGCGCGATCTTGACACGATTTGGAACCGCTCAGCACAGAATATCCTGTCATTCAATGTGGAAAAATGTTGTGCTGTCCGGCTAAACCGTAAACATGACTTCAGGCTTGAAGCACGCAGCCTGTGGATCAGTTCCAAGGGAGGCGACGTTGATGTGCTTGTTCAGTGACCACAACTGTTCACAGCAGTCTGAGGCAGAAACGAAAATGCAACCAGCACTTCGACCTCACGCAAAAGGCATTAGGGACTTTCACCCTGTCTATCTTCCCGATGATACGCAATTCCTACGTGCACTGTCACGGATACATTGTCCAATCTTGGAAACCTTAGTTGAAGCGGGACATCGAGGTGTTAGAGACACCACAACGGAGGCTGAAATGTCTAGTTTTCAATGGACTCTACTGTCTGCTGCATGGAGATATCATTTTGGTGTGTGAAATATCGAGTGACCCCAATCACGTATGCTGCTATTTGCGGAGACTCAGCCACAATACCAGCCTCAGGGGTAACCCCCTAAAACTGAGTGAACAGTACAAGTAGTTAGGATACCGACGGAACTACTGTTCTTTTTGGGTTTGCCAACGTTGGAGCTCTTGTCCAAAATTTGTTGTCCCCGACTTGTTTGACATTTTCAAAAAATCATTGAATGTTGTTCACAGCTCCCAGCGCTTCGTAACCTAGACTATATTACTTTGGAGTATCATTATTAGGTTCTCATTCTGGATATAGCTATCATGTAGGCATTTTTTCTTGAATAGGTTAACTGTAACTCTTCTGTTGTTTGTACATCAGCATTAAGTTCTCACTTCACTTGCCAGACAAGGTATGTTCAATACGTCTAACAAAATTCATCCACCCCTTGCGAGAGATGAGCTTTACAAGCTACTCACTCACCCCATCCTCAAATACTGCAGCATAATATATAGCAATATAATAGTGACAGAATCGCTGTGGAGCACCTGCAGTGGTCATTTGCTAAACATCTGATTGCTAAACACTGCTATGAGTTATCGAGAACGTTACAATGAACTTCATCTCGAACCACTTTGGATTCGACGATTGAAACAAAACTTGTTGCTGCTTTTCAACATGTTACACAAAAAGACCTATTCCGACCTGCATACATTCGAATTACAACATTGTTCAACTCGAGCGCTTCGTAATAGAGATTTTACACTGAATATACCAAAGGCTAGAACGAACGTTCGCTCTAATTTCTTCCTGGACAGATATAACTATCTGTGGAACAAACTACGAATAACACTTAAGTCATGTGACAATGTGGCAACATTTAGAAGCAGACTCTCCAGTTACCTTGATCTAACTCCCATAATCTCCATATTCACATGGGAAAAATCTCTCGATGAGCTATTCCAAATGGGGCCCAAAAACATCTAACCACTAGTGTTTTCAAAACTAGACATCCGCCTCAACCATCCACCAGAACGTTACTACATGAAACGCATACCCCAATATTCCACCTATGCATGTCACCCATGCAAAAGCATGGATACTTCTGTACAAATTGATCTGTGCCGCTACAGACACAGTTTCTCGCAGCAGAAGAGATGTACGTATCATTATTATCATTTAGATCCGTAGAAGCTTAAACATATGACTCATGTATCACTTGCTCTTGTACTGTTCTCCCCAACCATACGACGAGATTTGTCAAGCTCCCGCATTTTACCCGTGAGAAATCACCGTTCATTAATGCGGCTCCTGGTTGACTGGGACTGCTTATCTCCCTCGATGGCAGTATGGTGGGAGCATTCATAGTAATCGATAGGAGTGAGGTACTTCTCCACTGACAGCTCGGGGACGCAGTACATTGTAGAAGGGTTCAGGTAGAGCAGTTGGTGCTGACAAGTTGGGTATTTCCGTTGGGATGAGCAAAGGTGCGAATGTGTGTGTGTGTGTGTGTGTGCAGATAGTGGGCCTAAGCGTGCACATAGGGAGTCAAGCTTATAGTCAACACAAGCTTTATGTACCCAATTGCGTGCGTTAACAGCATTTTACATTATCAACTGTAAATGTACTAAATGGAAGCAAATTGAATAGAACTTTAGATAACCGGGTTCGAATTACGCCTGTGAAGTGCAAATGAGGATCGAAACACCTTCCTACCAAAAAATACGCAAGGGCGCCTCTTCCGTTCCAGCGGAATGTGCAGCACGGCATAGGTCGCATGTAGCCATGCTGAGGATGAGGCACATCTTGCTCAACGGAGAACAGTGACCGAGAATATCGTTCTGCTTTGGTTCAGTTAGCACGGTGTGTCAAACAATCTGACGCCTGTGCTCGACCAGGAATAGAGCATCAGTTGATAGTTTCTATTGTTCACTAGGGGCTGGATCAGTAGCTTTGACGGAAACCGCTTTGTAGAAGTAGACAAAAGATGATGCATTCCTAATACGATTCATGTGAAGTAAAGAATGCTGAGCATGAGATAT
Source organism: Dicrocoelium dendriticum (assembly GCA_944474145.2). NCBI lineage: Eukaryota > Metazoa > Platyhelminthes > Trematoda > Plagiorchiida > Dicrocoeliidae > Dicrocoelium > Dicrocoelium dendriticum. Next base: position 1,002,099 of record OX104070.1, read on the forward strand.
GGATGGATGGCTTATATTTTGAATTACAATCTGTTGGTGCTCTACTAGCAAATTCTTCAGGATTCAGTGACCATACTTGGTGAATGTGGTGAGCCATTGTATTAGTACACGGAGTGGCGATGCGTCACGGTCCCATCGAATGATGACGTAATTCTTATGCCCCTCGGACAACAAAGTGCACGTCAGGGTTACCTCATTTATGTATGCTTGGGGCGTTAAAACTGGGGCCATATGACAGTGGATAAGGAAATCAGCATATTTGCTAAAATGTCCGTTGTTGACAAGGAAACCTCACAGGTAAGTTTTACCCCGATCCCACCAGGCGCGTATGGCAAAAGCAACCTTTCATGCGTGGTGTCCTGTAGCACTCCAGGAATCATAAACAAGTCTTAGTGGCGATCACAAATTCATTATTAAGTAGGCTTGAAGTTAGCTTTTCCAGTTTTGGAGCACCCGCCGTGTGTCTTGGATTGCGACACGCAATCTGGGGCTAACACACTTCCAAACAGCTTCCACTTCACACGCTGACAACCACCGGGTGATGAGTGCGTCACCCAATCAGTTGAGAAGCACGTCATATGCCTCGTGAGCATACGTGTGTGTCTGTATGTGGGGATCTGTGTTTGCCTACGTATACTGTGGTAGCCGCAGCTTCAGTAGATCGACCAATTTATCGATTAGGACAGCTGACCTTCTGCCTCGCTTTGAATCGCTAACCTTTGTCGCGCTTCACCAGCCTATCCCGCTCCAACTTTCTATTTTATACTTGTAAACGCCTGATGAGATTTATCGAAAAAAGTACTCTTCGCTACCCTGTGTTTTATTAATCTCATTTGTGGCCTCGGTTGAATTTGAAGTCAGCGTCTGCCAATGCGATCACTGGGACCGTCATCGAAGTGGAGGGTTTCGGCGTGGCTCTCCCCCATTCCTGCATTCCACGACGACGTTTAGTCTTAGTTTAGACAGGGTGTCCAAAGTCCGGCCCGCGGGACAAATGCGGCCGCGTTGACATTTAAATTGGCCCACGGCCTCAGCATGAAATTATCACTTTAGGCTTGGCTTTTTCATACATGTGTAATTTTGTTCTTATCTTAATGTCAGACTGAATATGGCCCGACATATTTTTACCTCACAAAATGTGTTCCTCCTTGCAAAAGTTTTGACACCCTGGTTTAAACTCAGCAGGTAGAGATAGCCCAGTTGGGAGTGGAACTTGACGCACAGTGCTTGGCGGCTATCGCCATGATCACCAGATCATGGAACTTCGCGAGCAGTGCTTGACACAGCGGTTAGAAGTTGATTTTCGGGTTTTGGAGCACCCGCCGTGTGTCTTGGATTGCGACACGCAACCTCAGCCGTGGCCTCGGTTGACTTTGAACTCAGCCTCTGCCAATACCATCACTAGGACCGTCACCGAAGTGGAGGGTTCCGGTGTGGCACTCTCCCATCCCTGTACTCCAGGGATGGGACAGAGCCACACGGAAACCCTCTACTTAGGAACGACGCTATGTATAGAGTAGATAAATTCATTATTCTACTGTGGTTCGTTTCATTGACTGGCCCTTGTTAACTGGCCTAGATCGTTTATTACCTTCCATTGATCCATACTTGCTCTCCAGACGGGCCGGTGCACGCTTACGGAGTCCAGAGCTACACTAGACCTCGTTGCTGCCACCCCGCATTGACTGCACGATCAGCTCTCAAAGCTGGCGTCTGAATGGTCATTTGTCCATGTTGTGACGCCCAGTACGCCTTCACCCTACGACCGCAAGAAGAAGTCCAAGATGAGCCGGGATGAACAGATTTTCTATTACAGCACGGCACCAGTTATACAGCTTTACAAACAAGGGCGAATGCAAGCTACTAAACGCATGAGATCCAACAGGCATGGAGAAAACACAAATTAGAACAAGCAAATGAGAATCGCGAAAATTACGAGCCAATGAAGTGCGGCCAAGAAAATAGTGTCTGCGGAGTTAATCCCTGGGGGTAACCTTCTGGTGAGCGACCATTAAAAATGACGACTAGCATCCAATCAGTGTGTAGAAGTGATGCGTTTAAACAAATACCAGAACAGTTGATAGTGAGAACGATACACACCAGGAAAATAAAAACAGGTATAATAAATATGTGTCGGCTGAATAATACATCCACGTGAAAAAGCTAAGGAACGCTGAGCAAAAGAAACCAATCAGAATGTCCACAGAATGAGACGGCTGAAATTAGCTGTGAGCGATTGCGAATGAGGCTGAGGAAAGCGGCGTGTCCAAAATGTAGCAGAGAAGCAGGTAATTGCGCAAACAAAGAAATAGGCAACTAACATAATTCATGAAACTGAGGGTTAAGTAGCCAGCTCCCTAACAGTCCACTTGTGTGATGCTTCCTCAATGGAGCGTGTTGTTATCTTGAACACAAGTGTATGTCATCTGCTTGCTGCTCGGTGGACCAAATTGCTTCCCAGTTGGCCGGAGGCACACTATGTCTCCTTCGCGCTCATCTATTGTCGGTGACGTATGACTGGCTCCCGGTCTATCAGCACCGCAACGATTCCACTCGCCTCAGGTCTTAGCCATCATCCACAGGTGGGTGCTGATTATAGCTAACTTTGCTATCGCTTTGCTTATGGCGCGATTAATTGCATTTTATGGGTCTTGAGGATGGTGAACGTAATCACCGCACTCCGACGGAGGTGTATTGACTTATTTATAGTGCATCTATTGGGATTTGGACCTATGCATCTTGTCGGAAATGTACTACCCGACGGGCACGGACAGGGAAAGGGCTGCGTTACCAATGTGGAACCCTGCATGGTCGGAGCGCATTGCATTCCCATGTGTGGCTAGTAAGAGTGCAGTGTGTGTAGATTAATTTGCCAGTTACATATGCGTGTTAGCCGCAGACTGCTGAGCAGGAGTATGGTGACTCCTGTGGCGGTAAATGGTATGGTATAGCAACCTACAACTTCCTAACCTACGGCGTCGGTCGCATGCTGTCCGTCACACCATTTCCAAACTCAGTGGCCTAAACAGCAAAGATAATTGTAACATGATAGTCCACTTACGATAGGAGAACTACGATGTAGCTAGCTAGAACGATCTAGGTCCATTTCGTTTCTTGGCGCGGTGAGAAGTGAGACCGATGCCTAACAACATCCGGAGTTTTGCGAGGCATCGTTGGGGTAATTCGTCGTACCACTATGTAGCACATTAACAGTGTCTGCCCCCGGCACCGCACCGCACCCCACAAATCGTATCTTACTGCTTGTGCGCCTGGATATCAGATGCACCGTCCGCTTCATACTCTGTATGACTTGACCACCGCTTTGTAAACATCCAACATCAAACGGATTAGGATGTGGGGTCTTACAGTGCTTCGCGTCAACTGCCATGATGGTTTGGCTACGATCCACCTGCCTACGTGAGCAACGCAACATATCTACTAGGGGTCCGTCGTTCGCACCTGCGGCCTGTTAGTGGTGTCCAGGGTATTTCACTAATTTTGCCTTCAACCGCATAGACCAGTGGTTCTCAACCTGGGGTAATACCCCCTAGGGGGGTAAAAGGGATTTTCCGGGGGTAAATGTAACTATGAGGATTGGGTCATCAATCTGTTGTCAAACAAAATTAAAAACAGAATTAACTGTAGCAAAAGGTGTAACTAACCGTGCAATCACTATTGATTAGCCATCGGTGGCTAATCATAAGTGCGTGATCAGTGAACTAGACAATTTTTAGAAACAAATTTTGTTACCTATAATACGAACAGAAGCCTGCGAAGTAGCGCGGCTAGATGGCGTCCTTATCGGCTCGCTCGTTGATTATAGTTCTTTTGAGTCAGGCAGCCATTCGTCGGGTCGAATTACACAGTTGAGTGAACACTAATGTGGGAGCATATGTCAGACGAGCAGGTAAAATACAGAACGAATGGTTACATTCGAAACACTATCCTGTTTTTGCACTTATGCACAAGGCTTCCACTGCAAGTTTTCTGAGCTCCAATGTCACCAAGCTTCGGCGCTCTGGGACGCGTTCATGATAACCGAAATCTGGCTCAACGACGAAATCCCTGGTGATGAAATCGCATTGTCAGGCATGTCCGTCCTACGAAATGATCAACCGGGTTGGAAAGGCGGCGTCCTTCTGTACCATCACAGCGACCTGCTTTGCAAATTCGTTACTAACCCCGAGACTCAAGTTATTGACTCGCTTCGGTACCGCCTGCAACTCGGATGTCGCGACACATGTTTGGTGACCATCATATACCGTCCCCAACCGTTTAGCTGATGCTCTGAAGACCGTTCAAGTACAGCCCTACAGTCACCTTCTCCTTGTCGGAGACTTCTACTTTTATGCTATCGAGGTTCTAGCCACCCCCAGTGAGCAATTTAAAACCGAACTACAACAGTTTGTCGCTGGTCTACCACTTTATAATTACATTACCTCCCCTACGAGATTCAGAACACGGAACAAACGGGTCATCCTTGCCCTTGTGTTTACCAGTGAGGAACTTATGATCGATACAGTGAGCATCGCCTTGGGATTCAGCGACCATGCAACACTCCTTTTCCAATTTCTCTGTTATCCAGAGCACTCCAACGGGGACAACGAAGAAATTCGTATCGTAAACACTATGATATGCTATCCGTCTTAGATATGTGTTCATAGCTGACCAAGCCCACGACGTCTCTTGGGAGAAATTCGCCAACCTATTCAGCATCTTGGCAACAAACACACCATCATCATCATCATCATACACGTTAGCTAGAGGTGGGAAACACCTCAGCTAATGTGCCGCAATACAATGAAAAAAGGAGAGAGAGAGAAAAATAAACAACTGGTGAAAGCTGGCTGAGCTGCCGGTAACGGATGGGCATCGTTCCGGTAAGCTACCAGCCGGCTACTGTGCACCCAAAAAAAATTGTTATGCAAAATTATATAAGGCTAAGTAATGAGATCGTGGTTGGAGGGGGAGGCTAAGAGGGATGGGGTGGGACAAAGAAACTCACAGCACGAACGCCACTGAGGTCGGCTCCTAGCCATATCAGCAAGTGTGTCCAACCAAACGTGTTCATCGTCTTTCGGACCCCAGCTAGGGAGTCGAGACGCTCCAACCGAGGCCAGCTTCGAAGTGAGGGCCTTCATTCCTCTGGACCAAGTCATCGCTTGGCCACCCCTCCTCTTCTTCCATCCACACCCCCGGCGCGCAAACAACGCACGTCGCGGAAGTCAGTGGGCTGGCATGCGTAACACGTGGCCGAGCCATCGGAGCCTGATGCGTGAAATAACGGTGCTGAGCGGTTCAGTTCCTTTTCCTATGCCATAAACAAGGCGTCGAACACGCTCGTTACTCACGCGGTGTTCCCACCAAACATGAGCTAAATTACGAAGGCACCGGTGTTCGAACGTAACTAGCCTCTTCAGGTCCGCTGCTTTAAGCGGCCAGGTTTCACAACCGTACAATAGGGTCGAACGTACTGCTGCATTGTACACTCTACCCTTCAGGGTGAGAGTGGTGTCGCGCCGGCGCCATAAGTGGCGAAGGTTAGCAAAAGCGCCCCGAGCTTTTGCTATACGATTCGTGATTTCATCTTCAATCCCACAGGCGCTGATACAACTTCCCAGGTAGTTGAATTTTTGAACGAATTCTAGCTGATCCCCACCAAGGGTCAGCGTAGGAGGCGGTCCAGACCAATCTTGGAGAAACGCTTTGCACTTCAAGGGTGTGAAGCAAAGCCCGAAGTGACGGACAGCTAGTGCTAATCTGTCCAGTGCCGCTTGGCAGGTTTGTGAGCTGTCACAGATCAGGGCAATAACATCAGCATACTCTAAGTCAAGAAGTCGTTCTCCTGGGAGTAGCTCCACACCTTCTAAGTCGTGCCCTGTGAACGCGATTTCCATGACTTCGTCAACAGCGAAGTTGAAGAGGAAAGATGACAGCGGGCATCCTTGTCTCACGCCGCTGGAGATATTAAAGGGCGATGACAACCTGCCGTAAGCCCTCACTCTGCCCGAGCTACACGCATATAATGCTCGGATAATATTCACATATTTCTCAGGTACACCTTTCCTGAGTAGACAGTCCCAAAGTGCATGTCTATCCACAGAATCGAATTCACCTTTGATATCGAGGAACACGACAACGGTGGGCCGCCAATAAATGTGACGGTGCTTCAACAACTGACGCAAGGTGAAGATGTGATCAATGCAGCTACGACCTCGACGAAATCCATCCAACAAACACACCAGAGACTAAGAAATGGAGCTCAAAAATCCTAAAGACCTTTCTAAGGAGTCGAACGCGCAAACGTATGTTTTTGTGAGATTCACTTTGACAGGTATACAAAGCGAATCCGAACGCCGAGAACTGGAGGATTTATATAACCGAGCGGGATCACTCTGTCAACCTGATCCCCGAGGATACATTGAAATATCAACGAGATTTAGCGAAGTGATTCTGCTCCAATCCCAAGTTACTTTATATGTGTGTCAACAAACTCCGTAAAGTACAACGTGATATCCCCTCTCTGAACACCTCAAGTGGACAAGCACAAACTATACACGAAGGGGCTAAAGCTCTTAGACAACAATTCAGTCGTACTTTCCAGAATTCACTGATATCCCCTACAATTCTTACATCGATCACGCCACCACGAGGACTTAGCCACATCTCATTTACTGCCGCGGACGTACTGAAGCGACTAATGTCATTGAGTGTGTACAGTTCTTCTGGTGTGGACAACTTTCCCTAAGGCTATTGAAAGCGGCGACCAGCAGCCTGGTTAAACCGTTGTCCCGGCTTTTCTAGCATTGTCTAGACAACATGCAGGTCCAAGCCATGTGAAAGGATGGAGTGGTCACCTCCATTTACAAGGAAGCAACCACTCTGAACCGGCAAACTACCGCCCGATAACTCTTCGCACCCTTCTTTCTAGTCTCATGGAATCCGTTATTACACAGACCCTATTGGATGCTTGGAAAGATGCAATACCATCGTACCGGAGCAACATGCTTTCCGCCGGGACCGCACATGTACTACCAATCGCTTGTTAGCCTGTGCCAACTGGACGGAATCTATCCACGCTTTGGAGGGAGTTGACGCTATACACCTCGATTTCTTGAAAGTCTTTGTCGTCATCATCACAACATCCTCCTTCTCAAACTTCAGAGCTGTGGAATCGGTGACCCCATCCTGGGTTGGATGCGTTCATTCCTGCTTCAACATTCACTAAATGTGAGAGTTCGTCGCGCTAATCTAACCCGATAGAGGTACAATGTGGCGTCCCACAGGGCTCGGTTCTTGGATCCCGGTTTATCCTCGTCTTCATTCGCGACCTCGTGGAAGTGATCAATTCAGACGTTTTACTCTTCGTGGACGACCTCAGAATCTGATGGACTATCAGGACGGTAAACGACCACATGACATCACGCGGCGATCTCGACAGGGCTCGCGATTTGTCAGTTCAGAACATGATGGAGTTCAACGCTGCCAAATGTCGAGTACTGAGTATTCGCCACAAGGGAACTTACACATACCGGCTAGGTGAACACCTTTTGCAACAAGTCTCCCATGCAAATGATCTTGCAGTGCTCTTGCAGACCGATCTCGTTTGCTCAAAACAGGTCGAAAAAACAGCAACTAATGTCAATCAGCCTTTGGGTGTTTTGCGGAGAACATTTGGCCGGTTTGATCTCACCATCCTTACAAAAATGCTCGACGCTTACCTGAGGCCGCTTGTTGAATACGCCATCCACGTCGGACACTCCTAGCTGCTGTTGAAACTCCACAAAGAAGTGCAACAAATAGTGTCAAGGCCCTGACTCATCTCCCTTACCAGCATAGACTACAAACCTTAGGAATGTTCGGTGTTCAGTACCATAGCCTGCGCAATGATCTTATTTTGGTGTTTCAGATCTTGAAATGTCCGAACCACACATAAAGACGTTTATTAAAAGCAATTCACTACACCACACTCCGAGGCCATCACCTGAGGTTAACCACACAGTACAACCGGCTGGACTGCCGCCGGCATTTTTTCTCGCTTCGTGTGTCTCAGTGGTGGAACCCTCTCTTAATTTCCGTCATCTTCGTTTCTACATTGAGTAATTGCAAAACTCAACTTGATGAAACATCACACCACATGCACTAGTAGACTTAACCAATGTTACTGAGACACATGATGATAAAACCAAACCACGAGCACAAGTGAAGCTTCGGCGAATCTAACGATATACGTTACTTTTGTTTTTGTTGATATATTCACATCCTGTACGCCATTAATATTCACATCCTGTTTTCACTTTACCTGCAAGAATGGTTAAGCTTCAGTTTTTTACTCTTGAGAAATACTTTGGTTCATTGATCCGTTGAGCCTTCAGTGTATAACGAGAATGTAGAATAAAGCTTGTTCCAATGGATCCATTGTACCCTGTCCAACGAAATATCAGTCTGCTCCCATACACACACACACACACACACGAAATTCTCTGCGCTTTTTTCGCGAAACGTACGCAAAATCACCCTGTCATGGATTAACGGTTGTTTATGCGCTTTTACAGTGACTAGTTCAAGGTTTTGTGTGTGACCAGACACATCACGCAGGCGGATAGAAGCAGTGTGCTGTGGGTTCGTTCTGTTAGTCTAGTGCGCCCCACTCGCGTCTGACCGCAAACTTGGATGCGCTTTGTCTGGGTCTTATGGTCACTTCATCAAGACACAACAGAGCCGAGTGTCCATTTATTGTGAACAGATTACCTCAGTGAATTACCTTGCAGATCAAACACTACCGGTGAAGAAAACAAACGCATTGACCATTAGTTTAAGAAATCGACCTCCCTTGTTTCGCGGTTTCACACACACACGCATTTCGAACAAAAACCATGTTAGAGATTAGGGCAGCTTTTAAGACAGAACAATGGAACAATGGAACAATGGTTTATTACGGGTAAAAAATGGCATTGCTTAACAAGTCCCGAAGGCTAGAAATTATTGTGAAAATCAATTGCATGATAAAGTGAAAAGCGTTGTGGTGGACTCACCATAGACTTATGTGAAATAGCGGAGATGTTCGCGTATTAAACGTATGAATACATAAATCCATTGGTTAGGCCTTTAGCAAGGTACCGTTTGATTGCTTTTTGTAGCCCCTGGCTAATAAGTCATAAAATGAAATGTAAGTGAGACAATGCATCGTCAACACGTTTTTAAATATCGCCAGATCGAGAGCAGAGACGACATAATTAGGGAGGGCGTTTCAAGACTAACACACGCGGAGGGAAAAGAAATTTTACGACATTCAAGCCTGCTATACTGAAGTGTCAGTTTCAGAGGATGACCACTTAGGTTAGTGTTGTGGTTCAATTCCAACAGCGGACGGCAGATGTGGTTTGGATTCTTCAGAATTTGGTAAGCCATTATGAGATCCTCCCGCAAAAGTCGATATCGACTGCTGTACATTCTTAGAGATTTCAGTCTAAGCTGATAGGGCAGATGAAAGAGGCCCCTGGCGTTCTTGGTTGCCCTTCGCTGAGGAGTCTCGAGAGTAACGAGATCCTGTTTCTGCCACGGCTGCCACGCCTGAATAGCATATTCCACGTGAGGTCGTACGTAGGCGTTAAGCATTTGGGGAAATATTGAGGGTTCAAACCGACCGAAGGCTCTGCGAAGGAGGCCGAAGTGTTGATTGCCGGTCCTCGTCGCCTTCTCTGCTTGTTTTGAACACCCGAGATCTTCCTGTACAAATACACCCAGGTCAAGCTCCTGAGAGACCTTCTCCAACGTGTGGTCTCCAAGCTTGTAAGCGCTCACCAGCTGGTGACGCAGAGGTATTACTTTGCACTTAGCTAGGTTCAATTAAAGCACGTTCCTCTTTGACCATTCGTAAATGCAATCTAGGTCATGTTGGTGTAGATCGTGATCTGGCTTGTTACTAATCGCCCGCCATATCTTGATGTCATCGGCGAAAAGCAGGAAATTTGAAGAGATAATTGATGCCAGGTTGTTGATAAACACCAGGAATAAGCGCGGTCCCAGCACTGAGCCTTGTGGAACACCATATTCCACCTCAATTGGGTTAGAGAGTGATCCCTAACAGGTACTTAAAGCTTCCGTTGGTGAAGGAAGCTGTCAAGCCAACCAAGTACAGGATCTCCGATTCCGTAACTCTGTAGCCGTTAGCATGTCAAGCATTTCATCCTTTTCATCTAAGACCATCAAATCGGTGTTGCCGCCTGAAGTTTAAGATTGCATCACTATGGTGTATGAATTAGGACGAGGACAGGCGAAAGTCGCAAACACAGTACTAATCATAAGTTGGAAAAATCGTTTATCCCTCGTTTCTCGCTTTGCTACGTCAACATCGTTTTCACACTTGTTTGAGCTCTTCCCATAGCTTTGGTCATACTGACCTGTAGGATGGATGCCAGCTGGTTCGCCTTGACAATCGGGCCAATTCAACTTTGTGGCCACCGCCAACACCAGCAGTTAGCGGTTCACTCAATTTCATGGACTGTAATACAGTAAGTTGGGGTAGTCGCACACCCTACTTTTTTAAATATTTGTTAAAAGAAACTAAATCATTAACAAGCTTCATGATCAAACATATTAGCTGAAACGCAATACGTTAACTATAATGTTACAAAAGAAGTGTACCGAGAATAGAATCGTAACCAAGATTTTAGCATTTTATTGCCATTTTGATTCAGTAGAAAAAATGGGACAATGCCAGACCTTCTGCACTGGTCAGGATTTTTCAAATATGACCAAACAGTTGGCAGACACTTAATGTCATGTCTCTCAAAAACTGAATTTCTCAAATATGTTTCTACTAGAAACCCTTGGGGGCAACCGCTCATTATCACTGTCCGATTTGAAAAAATCTATAACATCGCAAGATTCTAAACCATTCTTGTGCTTTTTCGTGACATTATTTCTGAGCTGAGCATACGAACACGATGGTTTATTTTCGTAGTCTTATTGGGCACATGCACTTCAGTTAACCGTTGTCTTTGTGGTCGTGTGATTTTTGCTGCCTTTTCGAAGACATCACGAATCGGTTGATCCATGGTATCATTCTGACCATGCGAACTGGATGGTTTCTTTTTGTCCAAATCAAGTCGAAACTTCCGATCTTTTTATTTTATGCAAACTTCCCCGTGGTCGTGTGTCTTTCTACGTTTGCTGTTTCTTGCTGCTTTATTCGCTCCACACATTCCTTGGCAGTCAGACTTTCTCCATAATGTTTTTAATTGCCTTTCTCAGAGTTTTAGATGTGTTTTGTTTCAGGAACGGTACCAGCCTGTTGCGAAAAAAGTGTCCATCGCTTATGTGCATACGAATCCAAACCCCCACGGGGCAACAAGTTTTAAACAGCTGGAAAGTGCTTTTTCTGCTTCAGTGAGAACTATTTTTCTACCAGCTCCCATTTTGTTGTATTTTTCTTTTACGTGGTCTCAACTTGTTGCTGTGTCGCCGGGTTGTCGTCGGGACTTCGCTCTGGATGTTCAGCTTCTGAGATAGCAACTCGATCAACTTTCGTTGAGATTTTTCAAACCGCAGTTGTTGCTGTTGAAGAAGCGTCTGCATTTGCTCGAACGAAATCGACATGATTACCGGAACCACCGTCGTCAGAAAAGTCTGTTGTGTCGCCGTTGATGCCTTCACCCCACAAACCGCAAGAAGAAGTTCAAAGACGAGCCAGAAAGAGACTTGTGTAGGTGAAATCACAGTTGCTTATATAGTTTTGAAGGCAAAATGAAGGGAAGCTACTAAATTACACTTGAGTCAACCAACAGGAGGAAAAACGTCAAATGCAACGGGCGAATAAGCAACCGTGTACTCAACAGCGAATCGCATATGCCCTTAAAAATAGCATCATGGGACTCCAAGCGTAAAGCGAACATTCATTTAAAGTAACGGGCACTGGCCAATCAAAATGACGAAACAAAGCGTTTAAACCAATGTCACGAAACAAACGAAAATAAGAAACGCAGACCCAAAAATTAAAAACTAGTACAATACTCGTGTGACAACTAAATATTCCGTTGACATAACCAAGTAGAACAGTGATGAGAAGAAAATACCCATGGAATGTGTTCTTGCAAATGGCACTGCTGAGAAGAATATGACGATGAGCGTCCATTAACAATGACGCGTGTGTACCAATCGGGCTAACCCAGTAGAGCGTTTAAACAGTCAAGAAGTAGAAAATAGGAAGAGTAAAGAATAGCTATTAAGCACGTTCACAAAAGATGAATGTCTAATAGCTGTTCTCCTAATACTTGTCTCCTTTTGAAAGTTGTACAACTTGGCAGCTTTCTTGTACCCCCCCCCGTGATAACTTTTCCAACTTGAGCAACCGCTTGTTCCATTGCAGCTGTGTCAAACGCTGTCTTTCTACGTTCGTACTTTCTAACCATCCGGAAAGTCTAAAAGAAACCTATATTATACCCCTCACATCCAAAAAAACCTCAGTTAAATACATACCGTGCTATGTGGAATTGCCCCACAAGCTTTTAATTCGAGGTGCGTAAATTCCCAACCTCCGAGTAATTTGTTACTCACGAACGTAAAATCGTCTCAGGAGACAAATAATTTAAACATGAACAGATATTAACACTATACCCATATTATTCTATAGTACTCCATTTCTGGCAATATAATGAGTTTTAAGGCAAGGATAAACTTTAAAAATTGTGACAAGTCTACTTACATACAGGTGACTCCGCATTTGCTCGTGTATTCTTTATCGCTAGCTTAACACCTGCATATGGTGCAGATCGTATGTAAATAGAAAACTGGCAAAATGGTGTCACTAAAAAAGGATGCTTCCTGCAGTGACCAAAACTACATTCCATTTACGAAAAGATCATATAACTGGAAATGGTTTGGAATTAGCTCCGGTGCGAGATTACCCCAACTTACTGTACTCGCTAAGTGTAACACGCGCTCGTTTTGTGCAGGGGATCATAATCAAACTCTTAAATCGACCATTGCTGTTTTCGCTCAACCAGCATTTTTACGCTTTCGCTGTGGATTAATCCGTTTCGTAGGAATATTTTGGCAAGTTCTTTGGCTAGATTATTCCTAGTGTCGCTGTGTCCACCTTATCCTTGCAACTTTTGAAAAAGCTCGATAATGAACACAACTTTCCATTAAAAATAAATAAATAGTTTATCCTCGATTGCATCGAGGCACACCAAATAAGGCTTGAGCAATATTTTACAGGCAAAAAGTACCTGTGAGGACAAAACCGTTTGTAATGTGACGATAGGCTGAGTTCATGTGTGAGTACTATAGAGATTTAACATAAAGGCATAAAGGTAAAATGGTGACGGAATCTTCAGACATGGAATTATCGTGTAGTATACGCAGAAATAATAGCGAAATGTGGCTCTGGTCATCTTGGCAGTGCGAAGTCATAGGCTGTGACTTTATTCAGTGGTGACTCACATCCGCCTCGTCACAGTGTTTTCAGATGGACATTTGTAGCTTTTATAGGGTGAAAGCTTGCCAGATGAAAACCCACCACGTCTTGGAACATTGCCGCCAAACATTTTGAACAGTGATATAAACTGGCAAGGAGTGCGTGAGATTGTCAGGGCTAGAGATACTTTGTGGAAATGTTTGATTCCTGGGATAGCGGTCGCATTGGAGTCATTGACCTGGACAGCGTAAGAATCTTGTGAGAGGGACTGATCGCATTTTCATTGGAGATATGCATTAGAGGTTCTTGTTATTGAATGTCGAGGCAATCGTGAATGGGGCGGCCTCAATCTTTTTCCGTCTGTTGTCTACAACGACCAAAGTGTAAGCGAATTGAAGGCAATTAGCAAGGTACGTTCTGGCCAAACTACCTTGTTAACAAGGTGCAAAACCTGATGGTCCTCTCCAACAGTGTGTGGTCGTTGCTCGGGGGAGATGGATCATTTGCTCTTGACCCCTGACGCAATATTCACTTTTTCATCTGTAACCTCTTACATTTTGATGTTGCCATTTTGATCCATCTGCAGCTGAAGGTATTCACAGTTGAAAATGCTCTTATCCGGATGCATAAAGCTTACCTTGACTTAAATTCGCGACCCATTTTCCCAACGTGACTTCACTCCTGGAGGCCGGAACATTCACAAAAGATGCATTGTTATAGTACTAACACTAATAATAATAATAATAATAATAATAATAATAAGGTATATTCCTCGTGGTACCGAGAAACCGAGCCCACAAAGGAACGGATCATATTTACTTGGCAACATGCTCAGGCATGCGAGGCTGTCAATTGTTTGGGTTTTTACAAGGTCCCAATAAGGATGTTTTTGCGGATATTTTCATTTGGGACTTTTGTCGCCGTATGCTACCAGTTCGCGTGCATTCTCCCTTGCTTGTTTTCTGTGCAGCTTGGTAGCGCCATGATGGCGGCGGTTTGATGGGGGGGAGGGAGCATCCACCAATCATAATCCGATAAGTAATACACAATCTTACTTATTAGACTGGAGTAATACAGTTGGAGCTATTTGTGAGTAGCAAGTTAGGCAGTTGCAAAAATAAGAAAAATAGTATATCAACTCCAGTGGTTCATCAGACTCGTTGCGTTATCAGAATACTAATGGCAGTATTCACATCGAAGGGAGTTAAGGTATAGCGTAGTGTCTAAACATTCCTAGATCTAATTAAGGAGTTGAACTAATCAAGTTGTGTTTTGAGCTGTCGGATGGTTGAGATGCTGGGTAAGTCCCGTTGCATTCCTTTCAGCCTTCACTTGTAGATTGATAGTTGGGGCGTGCGTGACCATGTACGGTAAATGTAATGTTGAAAAGGGAGGATTAAACGGATAACTAGACAAAAAGTAAGCGCCTATTCATTGCTGTCAGGATTTATTCAATGGCTCGTAGCCTTAAAGAAGCTGTCAAAGACGGGGTGATTAGGAAAGTGTGCAATAGTTATCCGATTGTTGTTGCAGAGATATAGAGGAAATGCACCACAACTAACAGCGAGACTGTGGTCTAAGGAATAAGTCAATGAGAAATATCGGTAAGACAGTAGGACGGTAGAGATGAAGTAACTAGGAACCAGGAGCGCAACGGATTCCGCGGAGAATGAAGTAGGGTAAGCAAAAACAAGTGAAGTACTACGCTCATTCTTGGCACCGTCTCCCGGGGACCTGCTTCCATGCGGGGTCGTCTCTCGAGTGGTTTCACCCGCACCTCCACGCCCCATCTGACCCTGTATCGGTGTGGTTTAAAAGCACGCTGGTCACACACCCCTTTTTTGGTCGTGTCGCCTAAGTCGTCAAAACCCTCGAGGGACTGGGAGCAGACCACCGGTTAGAATATTGGCTATTCTGTTGGGAAAAGTTAGCCCCAACCAAGACTGCATCTCACTCCTCGAGGAGGTGTGCTACGGCGTAACAAACTGACCACTGCTCTGTCACCTATAGGCATTTAAAGTAATCTGTAGGCATTGAACCATAAGGCACTGATATCCAAAGATTTGCTGGCGTTCCATGGAGTGAGATACGCCTGAATTTAGGGGTGGGAAGTTTAAGTTTTAGTCACGGAGCTCATATACAAGTGAGCTCTTGTCATAAATTAGGTACATCCAATATGACAGTTAAAAAGGAGAATTTTGGAGTGTTGTCTTGAATGATCTATTTCTCATCTTGATTATAGTGTTGACTGAACTGTCTAAAGATTTTGATGTTGACGTGCTAGGATAAGTGCCGAACTGACTAGGCACCATAATGAAGCCAGAGCAAAGTTGGGTCGGACTTTACTGTGTGATGTGGAAAGGTGCTGAGAACGTTCTTGCTTCACAAAGCACAACTCCTTCGAAATCAAAAATCCAAGCCCTACCATTATTCCAAATTGCTGTGTGGATTCATGGCGATGGCAAGGGAAGACCCGACTTTGGCGACCAACCACTGCCCTCTGCAGGGCAATAAAGTGCACGGCAGTGGAGGATGGGTAGGGCTGTGTCGCAGTTAGGTTTCAATTCGTAATGGTCGGCTGTCGTCCCCCATGGCTCAGTGGCGTAAGCTGCTGGCTAGTTGGCGTTAGCCTCTAGCAGTCATGGGTTCGATCCCCAGTAGGGGACCGATGGATGCGCACCACTGACGAGCCCCAATAGGACGAAACGCGCGTCTGGTGCTTTTCCGGATTGGTAGCTTACCTATGCGGCTTGGAATCTAATTGCAATGAACCAACTTGAATCATACCGAAATCCGTCTACTCCTTTGAAAACAACAAATATCAATCTGAATTTCACTGAGTGTGCCTCAGTGTTCATGGGCTTTCCTATGATCCGACTGAAATGAAAGACCGAAATGTATGCAAGACCTGTGATACAAACGATTTTACTAAGACATGGTTGCAATCCGGAATGATAGACTCCGACGCCTCGCTGCCATGCATCTCGTCAGTCTGCAATGACAAACCCAGTAGTACGGAACAGTTGGGAAACAGAGAAACTACCTTGAGGTTTTACTGTAACGTCTCTTAAACCTTACACCAGAAATGCAGTGCCAACTGACAGCTACCTTAAGTTGAGTTTTAATTCTGAAATATACTCGCCTTTTCTTGGGACCTCTGCAGCGATCAAAGGAAAGTTCATTTTGCCATCTACAATAGCTTCACGATCATGTCTTTCAGCCACTAGGTTTATAGAGGATAGCAAGCCGTTTCTGCCGAACCCAACGTTCACCAACGAAGAGTATGTGATTAGCGAAATAACTGTGGGTTTTATATCGTACCATAGTGAGTGTGGCGATGACACTATTCCTAGACTAAATACATCGCATAAGACGGGATCGGAAAACTGTAGGCCAGTGAATCGAATCAACACGCACAATCAGGGCAGTGAAAATAAGGAGTAAACTCTTGTGCCCGTAAGTCTATAATCGAAATTAAAGATAGTAAAAACAAAAGAATTGGTTTGCTATAGTGGTGATTTTCGGAGCTACTCCCACCAAACACTGGACTCCACGACCGACTGGTTTCGTCCTGGTTTGGACTCGTCAGGTAAAGATAGCCAGAGCTGAGAGTGCAACCCGTCACATAGTAGTTGACAGCTTACGCCTTGGTTACCAGGTTCCGCGAGCCGCACTTATAATCGTAATGGAAACGGGTAGTCACAAGCTGACGTGTGACAGCGTGTGAAAACGTTACAGTGTAGCAGTTCGCTAATGGGCCGTCTGTCAGTCTTTAGGAGCAGAGGATGTGCCATTGGTATGAAGTACAAACGTTACCTGTTTAACAGTGCAGCTGTTCGAAGCACATACGTGTAAAATGCTGTATTAAAAGAAACGAAAGATCACTGAACGCTCTGGGTTGCTTGCAATTTTTCAATTCATAAATAATCCCCATTTGAGTCAGAAGTAAGCAAGTGCGCGAAGAATATTCTTTTCGATAATTCTCATCAGGCGAGTACACTTATGAAGCAAAACGTTTGGAGAGAATAAAGCCTGCACAGGCCTGTACAGAGAGCAAGCAACTCATTAACTGGCAATTTGAAAACTAAATCAATGATTTGATCAATCGGATTGTCGCATTAGGAAGCAGGTGATCAAGGAAGGTCAAGCTCAAGGCCAAGGCAATTTCAGAGCCTGTAGCAGTGTGCGCTGTTTGCACAGCTCTGGTTTTAGAACTTTGATAGCAATGGCTTCAGAAATGCTCAATAAATGTTTCTTCAGCTGTTTTGGGTATCGTTTAGGGATAGTATAAACGACTCGAAACGACTGGTTTATCTGGACTTGGTGTCCAGTGTCGACCAAGTGTTGTAATACAGAACTGTTGATGGATTTTACCGTGCCTTTTCCTAGTGACCCAGGACAATGCTCAGCTATTCTTTTGGACAAACACCTGGTCGTATGTCCAAGATACCTAGCACCACAGGTGCAGGTGAACTGGTATAAGACAAAGGATTCGGACCGAACCGGGAGTTTATCCTTTAAGCGCTGAAGAATCAATGGTCTTGTTTCGGCAAGTAATTTTAGGTTGGCGGCTGGAAATGTCTTGGTCACTGCGGTCGAGATTTTTCTATTCAACAGTTCGAACGTGACGTCACTTTTAAAGGGCACTGTAAGGAATACATCCTTTTTGGGAACTGTAGCGACACATTTGACAACCTCAAGCTGTTTGGAATGCTTTTTGATGAAAGGTATGGGGTATCCATTTTCTTGCAGCTTGTTAAAGATGAGATTGTTTTCGCTTTCAAGCGTCTCTGGACTGCAGATTGCTCCGGCACGATGGTATAAGCAACGGACTAAATTCCTCTTGTATCTCAACGGCACAAAGCTGAGAAAGTGGGTGTATTGACCTACCCACGTCGCTTTGCGAAAAACACTCCTTTTGATAGTCCCGTCTTCACGCCGATGCAGTAGAACGTCTAAGAACGCCAAGCGGCCATCTTGCTCTACTTCACTGGTGAATTTTAATGATGGATGCACTCTGTTAAACTGATCAAATAGGGTTAGGTAACCGATGGAAGAGTCACAAACAATGAAAGTGTCGTCCATGTAACGGTAGTATAAATCAAATGAAGATATAAGGGTGTTCAGGTCTCCACGTTCAAGCTTTGAAAGGAAAATGTCGACCAAAAGTGGGCCTAGGGGAGAACCCATTGCGACTCCATCTATCTGTCTATAATAGATTCCATCAAACAGAAATTGTACGTTGAAGGTGCAACGCAGAATCAATTCTTTTAATTTATTCACCGGAATTCCAACATCAATGTTTCTCTCAGTGATGAAAGCACAAATGAACGTCACAGTCTCTACCAACGGCACGTTCGTGAAAAGTGATTCTACGTCAAACGAAAGCATTAATTTATCCTTCACGTTTAGGTTTTCTATTCGGTTGACAAAATCAAACGTGTCTTTGACCGTATGAATCGACAACTCTTTTCGAACCGGTTCCAGCAACTCTGTTATCCACTTTGCGACAGAGTGAAAAGCTGAAGTAGACATATCCACTATTGGTCGCATCGGAACGTTTGTTTTGTGCACTTTTGGCAAACCATAGAGTCGCGGAGGGTGTGAGCCGCATGGGGTCAGCTTTGAGAAGAGAGCATCATCTATGTGCTTCGAGTTTCTTAATTCTTTCAAAATGTTAATGATTTTTGCTTCTTCTTGCGAAGTGGTCTCTTTCACATTCGTCCAAATGCCAAGTCTCTCAAAAGATATGCTCATAGTCAGCTGGAAGCCATCCAATCTCGACTCCCTGAACTGGAACGATTGCGTACCCTCTACTCGTCGGTGATCGACGACCTCAACATTGAGCACCGCGAAGCTTTTCTTGGCTATTTGCAAGATATATGCGAAAAGACGAAAGAGAGGCGATACATTAAGTTGCTCAAAAGCTTGGAACCTTGCTCACCTGAAACAAAGTTCCCTGCCAATCCCGATAGATATGTGCATAATCTCTCTAGCCAGCAACTGAATCAGCTACATTTAGAAGCATTGGCACTTGGGCCAAAGTTCTGCCTCTCCCAACCGAAATGCGGGCAAATTCATTTGGAGACCCAATTTGAGAATTTAATGAACCAGTTAGTTGGTTTAACACCTTCATCTTCACTCGCACTTGACACGTTTAAGACCACGTTAGTACATCTTGCCCATCAGTATCGGAACGTTAAATCTCAAACATCTAACATCTTAACAAAAAAGCACCGTGACGCAATCAAGGAGCTGTTATCCAACACAGAACTAATCCTTTCCCGACCAGACAAATGATCTGGCTGGGTATTGATGAACAAGTCTGATTACATCTCTAAATTGACAACAATTCTGAACGACACCAACAAATTCCGACGAGACGCAATCCAAAAAGAGACCACTTCGCAAGAAGAAGCAAAAATCATTAACATTTTGAAAGAATTAAGAAACTCGAAGCACATAGATGATGCTCTCTTCTCAAAGCTGACCCCATGCGGCTCACACCCTCCGCGACTCTATGGTTTGCCAAAAGTGCACAAAACAAACGTTCCGATGCGACCAATAGTGGATATGTCTACTTCAGCTTTTCACTCTGTCGCAAAGTGGATAACAGAGTTGCTGGAACCGGTTCGAAAAGAGTTGTCGATTCATACGGTCAAAGACACGTTTGATTTTGTCAACCGAATAGAAAACCTAAACGTGAAGGATAAATTAATGCTTTCGTTTGACGTAGAATCACTTTTCACGAACGTGCCGTTGGTAGAGACTGTGACATTCATTTGTGCTTTCATCACTGAGAGAAACATTGATGTTGGAATTCCGGTGAATAAATTAAAAGAATTGATTCTGCGTTGCACCTTCAACGTACAATTTCTGTTTGATGGAATCTATTATAGACAGATAGATGGAGTCGCAATGGGTTCTCCCCTAGGCCCACTTTTGGCCGACATTTTCCTTTCAAAGCTTGAACGTGGAGACCTGAACACCCTTATATCTTCATTTGATTTATACTACCGTTACATGGACGACACTTTCATTGTTTGTGACTCTTCCATCGATTACCTAACCCTATTAGATCAGTTTAACAGAGTGCATCCATCATTAAAATTCACCAGTGAAGTTGAGCAAGATGGCCGCTTGGCGTTCTTAGACGTTCTATTGCATCGGCGTGAAGACGGGACTATCAAAAGGAGTGTTTTTCGCAAAGCGACGTGGGTAGGTCAATACACCCACTTTCTTAGCTTTGTGCCGTTGAGATACAAGAGGAATTTAGTCCGTTGCTTATACCATCGTGCCAGAGCAATCTGCAGTCCAGAGACGCTTGAAAGCGAAAACAATCTCATCTTTAACACGCTGCAAGAAAATGGATACCCCATACCTTTCATCAAAAAGCATTCCAAACAGCTTGAGGTTGTCAAATGTGTCGCTACAGTTCCCAAAAAGGATGTATTCCTTACAGTTCCCTTTAAAGGTGACGTCACTTTCGAACAGTTTAATAGCAAAATCTCCACTACGGTGGCAAAGACATTTCCAACCGCCAACCTAAAATTACTTGCCGAAACAAGACCATTGATTCTTCAGCGCTTAAAGGACAAACTCCCGGTTACGTCCGAATCGTTTGTCTTATACCAGTTCACCTGGTGCTAGGTATCTTGAACATACGACCAGGTGTTTGTCCAAAAGGATCGCTGAACATTGTCCTGGGTCACTAGGAAAAGGCACGGTAAAATCCATCAACAGTTCTGTATTACAACACTTGGTCGACACTGGACACCAAGTCCAGATAAACCAGTCGTTTCGAGTCGTTTATACTATCCCTAAACGATACCCAAAACAGCTGAAGAAACATTTATTGAGCATTTCTGAAGCCATTGCTATCAAAGTTCTAAAACCAGAGCTGTGCAAACAGCGCACACTGCTACAGGCTCTGAAATTGCCTTGGCCTTGAGCTTGACCTTCCTTGATCACCTGCTTCCTAATGCGACAATCCGATTGATCAAATCATTGATTTAGTTTTCAAATTGCCAGTTAATGAGTTGCTTGCTCTCTGTACAGGCCTGTGCAGGCTTTATTCTCTCCAAACGTTTTGCTTCATAAGTGTACTCGCCTGATGAGAATTATCGAAAAGAATATTCTTCGCGCACTTGCTTACTTCAGAAACGAAAGTTTTCGGGAATAGGGATGCAATGTTCTAAAATAGACAATCCAGTTCGATTGCGGAATCAAACTACCAGCTGGGCTTTACGGTAACCGTGTACTTATATGTTTCAGTTTCGCTTACTATGCGAAAAATGTCAATGAACCCATAAGCGGTGCCCCATAACCTACTACTACCCCCTGTTTAACCTCCTAAGTGCAAGAAATTACTGTTCCTTGCTGAAAGTTCTCCGGCGGTCGCCTGAATGAAAAATCGGCAAATTCAATGACCTGAACTAAGAGACGTTGGAAACAAAGCCGTGTACTTGAAATAAAATACTACCCGCGGTAAGTACAACGTGGAAACGTACCGTAAATTGCAAACCAGTACAATGACCTTGTGGATTCTACCCGGCTCTAGATATTTGGTATTCCTGCGCAACTCAGCGTAACAGTGGAACAGCAGTCTGATAAGAGTGAAGAAACTTACCAGGATGAATGTCATAAAATATGCAAAAGGTGCAGGCAAAAGTTCACATCAGTGGACTCACTAAGGTACATGCGGTTTAAAACTGTAAGTTCACTGTTAATTGTTTGTATAAGCCACGTCACCGCCTGGTGAACGCGTGCAGAGGCGAAAACATTGGAATATATCTTGGGGACTGACAAGCAGACGCTCGTGCTTGGTAATGGGAAACGAGTCGTGTGAGATGGTACAGCGAAATGCGTGTGTGGTCAACTCGTGCTTTGAACCTTACTAGCGTGGCAGCACAGATGACAGATTCCCGGAGGACATTTCAGGATTGGTAAACATGCACGGAAAAGAAGATCAGACGAGTCTCTTTAGGTCACAGTTTCGACTGAACACCAGCAGATGGCTGCACGTGTGAGTAGTGTCATACACAATCTGATAACTCTTAATAAGGTCTCAATACAAACACTGATATCGTCCACTGGAGACCCCGTGGAATCCCAGTGTTTGTTCGTAAGCTATATGGTACACGCCTTTCACCTACTTATTTCCGCCGCGTTCAAGCGTCTTCAAAGCATAGAGATCTATCCTCAACCATGGCTGCCAGACTTGTATAGCGTATACCACATATGAATGTATGTGCCGCGATGCTGCAATATCGACTGGTCGGAGCGTCCAAATGCACCCAGCAGGGCGCCCGCGTTTTGAATACTATTTGTCTATATCTTCTTAGCTGTATCCAAACAGCCAAGATTTGCCTGAATTAAAATTCCCGGGTCCGATTCGCGGGATGACGTTTAAAGTTCCTGGGTGCCCAGTTTATAGGACAACGCCAGCTGGTTTTGTAAGTGCAGTACTCTATGTTTTGCTACAATGAATCAATGTAACTGGTGGATTGACGAACCACAATGCCATGCAAAGCGACTTGAAGGGGTATGGAATCCTTTGGTGAACTGATCACTCTCCATATCTTGATCTCATCAGCATAAAGTGCAGTTTAAGCTTATGTGGCGTGGTATATTGTTGATATACGTCAAAAAGAACCTTTGTCCCAGTACGGATCCCTGTGGTACTCCGCATTCAAACCGTGCCTACAAGCGTCGGTGGATCAGAAGCTTTCTGATCCACCCTAGGAGAAATCACCCCAGTGCCAGAGCTTTGGATTTTACAAAGAAGACTACACTGTTCTAACCGACTGAGTACATTTTCGAAGTAGAGACCAACTACCTTATGTCCTGCACCAGTGCCCACTGCTTCGATTCAATTTTATCACAGAAGCAGTAGATGGGTAGGGAACGATCGATTTCGTCGAAAACCATGCTATTGTAGCGAGAACGACAAGACAGGGGGTAGACGTTTATTGCACACCGAAAATGGGCACATGAGGGTCTCGCGCGCGCCATCGAATATCGACTAGCTTTCCGTCTCACAACGCAACACAGGTACGGATGTTAGAGACGAGCCAGTCCTTTCGCCTCGGGAGCTCTGACTTGGAAGATTCGCTTTCCTGTTTTCGCCTCGATCTCCGCTTCTCTGCACCCGATTTGGATCGGCCAGGAGTCGTTCGAGAGCTCTCGACTTGCTTGTTCTGGGCTGTGTCAATCGGCTCGGCGTCGGTCCTGTGGGCTGCGCTAGCGGCGTATATGTCTGATTTATTGCGCTGTCCACATATTCCCGCTCCGTAGTTCCGGGCCCAGGCTCGTCGCTAGCCGTCTTTCGCGATCCGCTCTCAGCTAGCTCCGAAGAGCTCCCCAGAGCCATTCTTGGAAGCGGCCCCTCTACACCTGCCCATCCTCCAGGACCTTTCTTCCTCTCGTACCATGGTCGCAGGAGAGCAGCATTCACCCAACGTTTCATTCCTCCGCAATCTATTAAGAAGTTGTCCGCTTTCTGGTCGATAATGGTGTAGGGGCCTTTCCAGCGTTCTCTGAACTTGCTTGCGCCCGGCCCGTCATGATCCGGCCGATCGTTGTTCCGTAACTTGACCCGTTCTCCAATACTGAATGGCCTTCACTTGTGAGCCTCATGCCTGGCGTCGTAATTTCGCTTATTCCGCGCTTGTCGAGCTTTGGTTTCGCTTCTAGCTTTCCATCGCAGTCGCTCTTGATGCTCAGCTGGATGTTTCCACTCACCCTGGTTCGGTAGGCAAGTATCGAGCGCAATCCGTGGTTCTCTGCCGAACAGTAATTCGAATGGCGAGACCTTGGTGGTTGATTGCATGCTGGTCCGATACGCGATCAGAACCTGAGGCAAAGCATCTTCCCATGCCAACTTCGTGCAGTTTATCCACGTCTTCAATGTCCGGTTGAACCGCTCGGTCATGCCGTTGGTTTGTGGGTGGTACGGTGAAGTTCGCCGTCTCTGGATGCCCCACTTGTCCAACACTGCCTTAAACGCTCTTGAATCGAAGCAGGGCCCTTGGTCCGTGATGATACACTGTGGGATCCCATACCTTGCAGGCACATTGAATTCGAATACTTGCGACACTGTCTCGCCTGTTTGGTCCTTGATTGGTATGGCTTCCACCCATCGAGTGAAGTGGTCAATCATCACTAGAATGTATCTGTTTCCTGTTCGACTCACTGGTAAGGGCCCAAAAACGTCCAGTCCCCAACACTGAAGTGGCTCACCAACCTCCATCGATCTCATCGACGGTCTCGGGGACTCCATCTCCCTACTCGTTTGGCAGTTTGGGCACCCCCGAATGTATGCCGCGACGTCCTTCCTCATGGTTGGCCAAAACACTCGCCTCCGCAGCAATTCAAAGACCCGCTCGAATCCCATATGGGCGCCATCATGAGTTATGCGCATCACACGTTCTCGCTGATTTGGTGGAACAAAAGGCACTTTCCGTCCGTCTATCGCCACCACCACGTTATCGTTTTCGACCTTCAACCTGTCCCAGATCTTGAGGAGTTCCTCCACCTCCTCCGATGTAGCCTCCGGTTTGGTGCCAGCCCGTAAGTGAGAGCACAACACATTCACGAATTCATCTGACCTTTGATCTCCCAGCAGGTTCCTCTCCCCCATTGCGATCGCACGCACCGGTATGGCATTGTCTGGCATGATGTCGTCCAAACACGGGCGTGACAACATATCTGGCAATACATTTTGCGTTCCATCCACGTGCTCAATGGTGAAGTTGAATTCCTGCAATCGGTAGGCCCATCGCGCAAAACGTCCCCGCGGGTCTTTCGCCGTCATCAACCACGAGAGCGGTTTGTGGTCAGTGACGACCCGGAATTCATTCGCCAGTAAGTAATTTCTCCACTTCTCTAACGCCCACACGATGGCCAAGCATTCTTTCTCCGTTGTTGAATACTTCTGTTCCGCCCCCGTCAGCACTCTGCTCACGTACTCCACCACCCCAGCCGGTTGAGACAAAACCGCACCGATGGCCACGTTGCTTGCGTCGACAGCCACAGTGAACCTCTCACCAGGATTGGGTAGCTGTAGACATGTCGGGGCTTCTGCTATGCCTGCCTTTAGATGGTCAAAGGCCTGATCCGCTTCAGCTGTCCACACGAACGGCACGTCCTTGCGAAGCAGCTTTAACAACGGGCTGACCTTCTCTGCGAACTGGGGCACAAACTTTGAATCATATGCCACCACTCCCAAGAACGAACGGAGCTGACGCTTGGATTTTGGTTTTGCGAAGCACTTGATCGTCTCGCGTTTCTCCGGAAGTGGATGAACTTGACCATTGCCCACGATGTGACCCAAGCATACAATTGACTTTTGGGCAATCTGCGACTTTTTACGACTGAGTTTCAGACCAGCTTCATCTAGCCTCTGCAGTACTGCTCCAAGTCTGGTCACATGTTCCTGTTCCGTCGCAGAGAAGACGGTGATGTCATCACCGTACACAACCACGCCTTGCAGGTTCGCGAGGACCATCAGCAACAAACGCCTGAATGTAGCCGGGGCGTTGCACAATCCAAACGGCATTCTCAAAAACTCATACTGCTGGCCATTGACACTGAAAGCCGTCTTGTGGCGATCTTCTTCTGCGATCGGCAGTTGCCAATATCCCGAGCGGAGATCAATCAGAGATATCTGCTTCGCACTGTGAAGGCTTGAGAAAATTTCTTCCATCTGAGGCATCGGGAATGCATCCTTTACCGTCACCCTGTTTAGTTCTCTGAAATCGATGCAAAATCGATAGGTTCCGTCGGCCTTCTTCGTCAATAGCACGGGTGATGAATACGGGCTGTACGTTCGCCTGATGATTCCTTTCGATTCCATCTCGGTCACCTGCTTCTGTATCTCCACCAGGGTGTTCTGTGGAATTCGTCTGAAGATTGGCTTGCATTGTCCTCCTGGGATCAACGGTATTCGGTGTTCAACCCAATTGCAAAATCCGTAATCATCTTCCGCGTCTGTGAATAAGTGGGCATACCTGCTCAGTACGTTGCGTATTGTACGGTTCTGACAATCAGGAACGGCTTTGAGGGCACCAACCCGGTCGGTTCTCCCCTTGTTTATCTCGATCGTCTCGTTAGCCACGATCACCACATCGTTTTTCAGGTCAATTGTGACACCGAGCCGTTTCAGGATGTCGGTTCCGATGATGGTTTCGGTCGTCTCCTCCACGATGAACATGTCATGGCTGATGAGCGTTTCTCCTATCCTGATTCGTAACCGCTGCATGCCCGTCACTTTCAAAGAATGCCCGCCGACCGTCTGCATCGTGATTGAAGATGGGTTTACTGGAACCCCATTGAACCTCTTCGTAATTGACACTGCCGCTCCTGTGTCTACTATGGCTCGGACAGACACACCTTCTATAGTTACCTGGAGGACTGGTACTCGCCACCGACTCGGCATGAATAGAGAGAAACAATGGGGCACATTGACGTTGGTGCAGAATCTCGCCACATGACCATTCTGGTTGCATCGGAAACAGCGGCGACCGTTCCGGATTACCCGTACATTGCGTTGTGAAGTGGTGCTTGAAGACTCTATCGACAACAGCTGCTCCACCATTTCGGATAGGCGATTTACTTTCTTTTCCAACTCAGCATGCTGGATGCTTCTCACTGTCACTCGTTCCGACAAATTCTGGGCGACTGTCACCAGATCCAACGCTTTGCTGTCTCCCACCAGCGACGCCAATTTCACCTGATCATG
Organism: Dicrocoelium dendriticum; assembly: GCA_944474145.2. Lineage (NCBI taxonomy): Eukaryota > Metazoa > Platyhelminthes > Trematoda > Plagiorchiida > Dicrocoeliidae > Dicrocoelium > Dicrocoelium dendriticum. Next base: position 1,029,260 of record OX104070.1, read on the forward strand.
GAGTGGATCGGGCAGACTTCAGGTAAACTGCTGTTTCAGTAGGCGCTCTCTTGCGTTACCCTCTAACTCGGGGAGCCCAATCGTTAGATGTCTGTCCAGCTGCTGGAAAAACACCATCAAATCCTCCTATTCGTCCCATCTGGCTGCGTGAAATCGTTGCAGTGCTCGTTCTCTCTCCAGATCCTTCCCAAATTCTGCACACATGGCAGCCCTCATCTCAGCGAACGAACAACCGGGTTTGGCCTTTCGAGTGAGCAGATACACCGCCTTGGCTCGTCCACTCAACCGTGTGCCCAAAGCAATTAGCAAATTTGCGTCCCCCCTCACACCCGTGCAAGCCACAATTCCGTCGAACTCATCGAGCCACGCCTCCACGTCACCGGCCGCAAATTGCTCCAACCGGGTCAACTCCATCGCGATTGGTCACGGCACCAGTGTAGCGAGAACGACAAGACAGGGGGGTAGACGTTTATTGCACACCGAAAATGGGCACATGAGGGTCTCGCGCGCGCCATCGAATATCGACTAGCTTTCCGTCTCACAACGCAACACAGGTACGGATGTTAGAGACGAGCCAGTCCTTTCGCCTCGGGAGCTCTGACTTGGAAGATTCGCTTTCCTGTTTTCGCCTCGATCTCCGCTTCTCTGCACCCGATTTGGATCGGCCAGGAGTCGTTCGAGAGCTCTCGACTTGCTTGTTCTGGGCTGTGTCAATCGGCTCGGCGTCGGTCCTGTGGGCTGCGCTAGCGGCGTATATGTCTGATTTATTGCGCTGTCCACATATTCCCGCTCCGTAGTTCCGGGCCCAGGCTCGTCGCTAGCCGTCTTTCGCGATCCGCTCTCAGCTAGCTCCGAAGAGCTCCCCAGAGCCATTCTTGGAAGCGGCCCCTCTACACTATTACCTTGTAAAGTAGTAGTTTTCCAACTACGTCATTAGTACAGCGACTATAATGGCTTCCAAGATCTTTCAAAGCACCGTTAGAAAGGTTACAGGAAGGTAGTTGGCTAGATCGAAACGGCTACGTCCCTTGTGAATTGGAGTTATCATCCCGTGTTTCCACATATCGGGTATATACATTTCGTTGAAACGGTGTTGGATGAATCGACTTAGCTACGCTTAACTAGGCTTCCTCTTGCCACCGCAACTGACTTTGCGTAAATATCATGACATCCGATAGAGCTGTGCTTACACATATACAGCCAGAGATTTGAGAAAGATTTGGGTGTGGGGCACACTTGACCTACCAGTAGGTGGCCACTGAATGCGCCGAAACGTTGGAGTATGTTGCAAGTGTAAGGGGTTCGTAGTATTTTCGCACTAAATGTCAGTTCATTCGATGTTTAAGCAGAAAGTACTTCCAGGTTTCCCTTACTTAAGCTGCTTACATGTTGATACAACAACTAGCTCTGAAACCGTACACTTTGCCAGATTCTTCTTGCATGTCACTTTATCCTATGGAAAGAAAACACCCAACTTCTTCGGTGTCGCAGCAATGCAGCAATAGAAAAACGATTTATAACGGCTAAAAGAGTAAATATTTTATGCCTCCAGTAAGATAATCAGGTTGAAAATTACGACATGGAAACCTGGTGTGCATAAAACACAGCCCATTTACTTGAGGTGTCCAGAGTTTCTCATTACCATGGTTCAACTGTCTTGCTTTTAAGGAACTGCTGTCCAAACCCCTGGTACGTTGCCGACCTACTTGTTAAACGGTAGCATAGCTGGTCCGAATCGACATCACTGCCTTCGACAGCAATATCACGCTTCATTTCTATAAATAGCACTGAAACAGCTGGTCTGAGTTAGCCGGCTCTGAGGACGGCTTCGATGTGATGCACTCAGATTCCTTGAAGGCATTCAATTTCCAAAAGCAAGGGCTTCTTTTCCTTAACCCCATGCTTTACGATCTTGGCGACCTACTATTTAGTTTCATCCTTCGATTTTTCTCTCACCGGAAATTGGTGGTGAAAATTCGGAATTCCTTGGTTGAATTCAGCCATGTCGTATGGGGCGCACTGCAAAGCTAAATGCTTGAATTACTATGCTTTAGACGTTCAATAATAGTCCCACACAAATGGTCTCTTCTGCTTTCTTCTGTTCACTGTGGCGACAGGTTACTGTTGGAAGCAACTGTTTAAATGTGATCTAGCAACAAGACTGGACCTTAACGTGGTGCGACAGTTTGCGTACCTCATTGACCCATTGAGCTATACTGAGTGATGCCTCCGGGCATCTTGATAGATACTCCTACCAGTTTGGTCAATGGTGAGAGGTCAGACAAACTCGGTCTTCTTGTCCTCTAGGTTGGGGCTTTGAAATGGGATGGCGTCTATTTCTGTAAAACTAAATCATTGCCATCATTGCCTTGCGGACAGGCTTTTGAGCCAAAAGCTTTGGATGAGGACCCTAATCCTCCTCCAGTCTAAATCTGGGCGCCCTGGCAGTATCACAGCCTACATAAAAACATGCTTTTTTTCTTCCAACAAAAACTCTATCCTGCATCGGCCGTGGCGCAGATTATCAAGGGTCGCCTTATCTGCTGCATACAGCAGGGCGGATAAGCGAACACATGCTACTGCTGGCGCCTCCCTTCTTTCTTTTCCACCTGTTCTCCTACTCCCATCCAGACCCCCATTATTAACCTTCGTTCCATAATTCCCAGCCTAATTGACATCAACCGAAGTGCCACTGGAGTAGAAACATCTGCAGCCACCATTCCACGGCATCTATAGGACACCTATCGGCAAAAGTCCCTTATAAGGCCACGCTATCCCGTTTCCATGGCGACATTCAACGTTCGAACTCTAAGACAAACAGGTCAACAGGCTGCACTCGCACGCACCTTGGACACACTGGATATTGATGTATGTTGTGTGTCCGAAACTAGGATCAATGAACCGAACGGGGTCATTGAATTGACTGCACCCGGCTTATCCTCTCGTTATTGGTTGCACGCATTCGGAGACGTCGATGCAGCACTCACGGGTCAAGCTGGTGTAGGTATCAATCTAAGCTCCAAGTCTGAGCCATCACTGGTCAATTGGACTCCAGTGAACAGCTGTTTATGTTCAGCCCGTTTGATGACATCAGCCAAGGTTGATTCACGAAGTAATACAAAACGCTGTTTGGTTGTGATTTCCGCTTATGCCCCCACCGACTGCAGTTCTAATGCTGTCAAGGACACATTCTATCACGAACTGAACACGCTAGTACGCAGTGCTACTAGTTCAGATATTATAGTACTTGCAGGGGATATGAACGCACAAGTAGGGCGTCTGAGCTCTTCAGAAGCTCAGCTGGGTGGTAATTATGGGCTTAACTCCGAACGGACTGACAACGCTGAGCGTCCGTTGCAACTGTGTGCGGAGCACCAGTTGTTTCTTAGTAGCACTGCTTTTAGACACAGTGGGCGCCGAAGTGCCACTTGGTGTCCTCCTGTAGCTGGCCAGTGGTAGACCCAAATTGATCCCATTGTCACAAGTAACAAGTGGCGTGGTTCCATCCTGGATTGCCGCTAGTACTGGAATACTCGTGTCGACTCTGATCATGCGTTGGTACGCTGTCGTTTCTCCATGAACTTTACCCGGAAGCGCACCAAATATCTCTTCCGATTGGCAACTGCGAAATTGTCTCAGCCCTCTGTCAGGCAAGCCTATCAAGACGCACTGCGTACTGAACTTTCGCTGTCTTGTTCTAATGACACTGAGCTTCAGTGGAATAGGATCTCGGCCGCCATGCACGACGCAGGAGCATCTGCTTGTGGCACTATCCATCGTCACCGCACCAGTCACTGGATATCCGAGAGGTCGGTGAACCTGTTGGAATCTAGAAGACACCTCCCCGCTGGCTCTGAACACAATGTGACCAGACGGGCTATTAGGCGTGAACTAAAGCAGAGTCTAAGTGCTGACAAGGAAGCCTGGTGGACCAGTCGGGCTCAAGAAATGGAGGAGGCAGGAGCAGTAGGCCATTACATCAAGGTCTGCCAGCTGATACGCACCACTGGTACCAGGAAATCAGACGTCAGTGAGACAATCAGAGACCTCGCGGGTGCACTGATACGCAATAAGGAGCGCCGTACGGCTCGTTGGGCGGAACACTTTCAAGATCAGTTCAGCTGGCCCCATGCTCCCGTACCTCTTCCTACTCAGGTGATGCAGGACGAGCCATGGACGGTTAGTTTAGAGCCTCCGTCGGAGGCCGAGGTCCGAAACGCGATCACAGCCCTCAATCGTTTTCATGCATCTAGCGCGGGTTCCCTCCCACCTGCACTAGTTAAGGATGGAGGTGAGGTCCTCTGCAAAGCACTGACCCCCTTATTCGAACGTATCTGAAAGGAAGAGAGTGTCCCAGCTGATTGGAACGAATCGATTACAGTGACAATATACAAGAAGGGCAGTCGCACAGACTGTTCTAACCGCAGGAGTATTAGCCTAACGCCAGTTGTGACAAGATTACTGGCGTCGGTTCGCGTTCGTCGCCTCACTGTGGAACGGGAATCTCGGATTAGGGAAGAGCAGGCAGGTTTTTACCAATGGCATGGTAGTATAGACCACATATTCGCTTTGCGTCAGGTGCTAGGGCAATGCCACGCATACCGCAGACCGACAATAGTTGTGTTCCTTGATTTCAAAAATGCCTTCGATTTAGTCGATCGATCGATTCTGTTCGAAGTACTTGCGCGGAAAGGTGTTCCCACGTAAGACGTGAATATCCTATGTGCTCTATACTTGAACACTACAGGCCGCGTCGAGGTCTACGATGTCCTATCGGATAGCTTTCCGACCACAAGTGAGTTGTCCTATTCCCTATTTCTGTACAATTTCGTCGTGGATTCTATCATTGAGTGTTCCCTTGCGGAATCTCACGATGTAGGTGTTGAAGCGCTGCCTGGTGAAAGATTAGTGGATCTTGATTATGCGAACGATATCTTCTTGCTTTTCGAGCATGTTGCGGCGACACAATCAATCCTGAATAACCAACATGTCGAGAGTGGCCCCATTATTTGGTACGCGCTTTACACCTTAGAAGTGCAAAGTGTTGCTGCAGGACCACCAGCCACTTGATGACCCCTTGACGCTTGCTAACGAGGAACTCGAGGTGGTTGATCATTTCGCTTATCTTGGCAGCTGCATCAGCAACGATGGGCGCATAGAAACTGACGTCAGCTCACACATTGCAAAGGCCAGAGCTACCTTCTTGAACCTGCGGCATCTTTGGCGACAGAAGGGGATTTCTCTTCGTCTGAAAAGCTGTGTATACAAGGCCACAGTGAGGGTCGTTCTGCTCTATGGGAGTGAGACCTGACCCCTTCGGTCTGAAGATCTGAGGCGCCTTCAAGTCTTTGATCATCGTTGTCTGCGAAGCATTGCTGGAGTCGGATGGCACCAGCGTGTCCGCAACGATGATGTGCGTAGGCGAGTACTAGGTAGTGATAATCATGCTACCTCCATAGAACAACAGCTAGCACTGAATAAGTTGCGTTGGCTCCGGCACATGCTACGTATGCATGGTCACCGCTTACCTAGGAGGGCCTTGTTTAGTCTGCCAGGTATTGGGTGGCGCAAGGCTCGAGGTGGACAGAAGTTGACTTAGCAGCGGAAAATGAAGTCACTGACGACCAAACTGGGTGCCGTTGGTCCGTCTCGCCTTCCGGGCTGGAGTCTACGAGACTCGCCTTGTGCTTGGCTTGAGACTTTACAGGACATGGCTCGCAGTAGACAACAGTGGCACGTCTGCTGCTGTCTAATCGAATTGCCTGTTTAAAGCGTGTTTGGTGCTGAGTTATCTGCGGCGTAATGGCTGATTATGATGCGTGGCAGTGAAAGCCGCAAGGAAACTGTGCCACCGATGCGGCCTTATCATTTCACGATAGCCAGCTATTTGTGACGGTATGTTGTTAACACAAGGTGTAGGCGCCTTGACCCTGAACGTTTGCTTAGGACATTAAGGATTTCAGTTAAGTCCCTCTCCTCTCCCTCTTATTATTCTTTATTTCATAGGTCATCGTGATTGTATGGCAGCAAAGCATCAGTTCAAAAGGCTAATGTACTACTGTTATTGATGATTGATGATGATCTAGCAACGGTACATCATTGGACAGTCCGAAACCCGCTGCAGCGCAATGCGTTGTGATAGGCTTGGCATGCATGTATTGCAGTACTGGTTTGTTGAAAACGACTTTATATTTGGGTTCAGAGTAATTTACGTTATTTCAACTACTCAGATAAACTGTCACAAATTGATTAGCTGCACTCTAACACAAGCGCTTATATTCCACGCAACTGCTCAACGCGCGTATTCATCCTCATGTCGAATGTATCCTTCAAATCTGTCAGTCACAGCAAAATATAAACACTTTACTCTTAAGCTTTCACAAGTTCGGACGCCAAATGCATCATTGGAATGAGCCATCATCCGACTGAGCAGATGATGAAACCCTTGAGAATATTCAGCGGACAGTGTTGTCGGTTAAGACGCGACCGATACTCGCCCACCTGATCCGGTGTGTACTGCTCGTAGCTGTAGCTCAGCAGTAACACCAATCCAACCGTACAACTAACGAAGCAGCAGAGTGGCTGAAATCTTGCAGCAATTTCGTCTGTATCCCTGTAAGTTATCCCGGAAACTCACTGTCAAACAACTGTATCCACACCGACACTAAGCATTTACAAAAAGCGAACCTATGACGTGCTTAACCGTTTGGGTTTCGTCGCACAGAATTATCACCTTTCGATTTTGTTCAAGACCATTTTAGTGGCTACTTTTGGTGCTGTAAAACAAGGCAGCTAACAAGACCCATGGCTAACATACATACAGTCGAATCTGTGTAAGGTGACCATTCAAGGGACCGACAAAATGTGGTCACCTTAGACAAGTACCCGCCATAGGTCTGTGCATAGGAACAATACTTATAGGAGAAAAAGTTGGGAATATTTTTGGCTAGTCACCGTAGACAGGTGGTCGCCATAGCAGGTTGGATAGTATAAAGGAAGGGGCTGGTTATTATCCATGTTTTCTATGCTGAGGAATACTCCGATCTAACGGAACTTGTGCTGCACGGTAATCGATGGTTGTAATTGTACCCAGTTGTTGAACTTTCTGGTGCGTTTTGTCAGATATTCTGTGGAGGTAGCTTATCGGTGAGTAAGCGACGGTGGACGCACTGACTCATCTACTCACTTGAGGACTAAACTTGGTCCTGATGCTGTCATAGGCCAATGTGAAACTGTATCCAAAGACCGCTTTAGCACCCCGAGATTATTTTGGCGTATTGTGTCCCCAAGGTCGAGTTAGTCGCCTGACATTTTTATGTATTGCACAACTCAGCATCAAATGAGTGCTTTCCTGGGAGCATACTCTCGACGTCATCGTGGTGTCGGTCATTCTCCGTGTTGCGCTCACAGTTGGAGTACGTGGTCACGGAAAGCCCAGCCAAAATTCTCACCAATAACCTTGTGACCTCCGTGTGACCCCTTGAACCGCCCTCTCCAGTGAGCTCGGGTGCTACCATCCAAACACGTAACAGTTAATCCACTCAATAGGTTACAGTGTCAACATCATTTCATGGCCAAGGTTGGGTTTATGGAGTACCTAATGTGTGTTGAATGGCGACATTTAATATCAACTGTGACATTGGTGGCTTAACGATTGCACTCCCAGCTTGGGCTAACTTCACCTGATCAAGACAAGGACGAAGTCAGGCATCGGGTCCAGTGTTAAGAGTGAACAGCAGCGAAAACTCTCCAGTTCCTGACCCGCTTTCACTGATTTTCGTGGCAGTCTCGAGTGCAATTACCGAAACGTTTGCCACTATCTGCGAAGCAGGTCGGCAGTTGGGTTATCTGCCTAAAGCGGTGGAACAAAGATAAAACAGGCAGTGAGTTTGAAAGGTACTAACGCCGGAAATGTCTCCAATCCATGCAGGTGATTCGATGTGGTTGCTGCCAACACTGACTCCCCACAACCTACAGTTTCATCCTCGTTTGGACTCATCAGGTGGAATATTTATATATTTATTTATATATTTATATATTATACGTAACCTGTGGTACCGAAATTGTATCATGGCTGAACAGGGAAGGATTATGGATAATAAGAAAATAACAAAACAAGGAAAGCTTTTTTGCCCAGTGTTCCACTCAGTTTTTGAAACATTTACAGTTTGTTTTCTTTTAGGGGGAGAAAGGAGGGGCACCGCAACACACCGATGCACACGTCCGCCACTGACATCGGTCTTGAGACATGGTTTCCAAGGTCTTCAACCAGTAACTAACCGCATCTCTCAGACCCCAACCAAGTAGTCGACAACAATCGGCCGAAGCCAATTGTTTCGTCAACTTTTTCATGCGGCTTCTCCAAATTGCAGGCTGTCCACCAGACGATCTCTTCCAGCCCTGTCCAGTATCTGAAAACAATGCATGACGTGGGTAACACTGAACATGCATTCGCAATACGTGTCCCAGCCACTGCAGTTGATGCAATGAGACGAGCTCCTCGAGCGACTGGCTTGATGGTCCGAAGACACGCTGTCTAACTTCCACATTGCTTACGTGGTGCCGCCACCACACACTGGCAATGGACCGCAGACAGCTGGGCTCGAAGACGGATAGTCTGCACAAGTCACCTTTAGGAATGGGCCAAGTGTCACATCCGTACAACAGCACAGCGAAAAACAGTTGTACAATAGACCCGCCCTTTGATGGAGAGACCAGTGTCGTGGCGATGCCACAAGGGCCTCAGCCTAGAAAGAGCGAGGCGTGCTCTTGAGTTGTGCATGGAAATCTCGTCTCCAATAGCCCCGCCAGCAGTGATGCAACTTCCCAAGTAGACAAAGCTCTCCACCACTTCCAGTGTCCCACAACCAAGAGTGAGTGCAGGCACGGGCACCTGCCAGTCCTGAAAGAGAGCCTTGCGTTTGGATGGCGTAAAGTACATAGCATACTTTGATGCTTTAATCGCCAAGCGATTTAGTGCAAATTGGATTGCGTGTGCATCTTCACCTAGCAAGACGATATCATCAATATAATCTAAATCAACAATTCGGCTACCTGGGAGGAGCTTAAAGCCAGCGTTCAACTAATCGCCCAGAGCGTTCTTTAGAAGATCCTCAATGGCAAAGTTGAATAGGAATGGAGAAATGTGACATCCTTGTCGAACTCAACCGGAGACCACAAAGGAAGGCGAAAGCTTGACAAAAACCCTACCTCTGCCCGTGGTCACACCATAGCAAGCGCGCAGTATGGAGACAAACTTCTAGGGGAAATCATTCCTCAGCAGGCAGTGCCACAGTACTGTCCGATAGACAGAAGCGAAGGCTGCACGGATATCCAAGAACACTGCAATCATTGGCCTCTGATACATGTAGCGGAGCTGGAGGATCTGGCGGAGTGTGAAGATTTGATCGATGCAGCCGCGACCAGGGCAAAACCCAGCTTGTTCTTCTCGCTGCAACGGTTCACGAATTGGGGATAACCTGTGAAGTATGATGGAGACCAGAAATTTGCAAACGATGCGGACTAAGCGTATGCCTTTGTAGTTGGAGCAGATTGTGCACCGACCCTTTTTGAAGAAGGAGACTATCGATTCACCCCAAAATGATCAAACTACCTCGTTCGACCAAACTTTCGAGAACAAAGCAGTGCCTTCTCAAAACAGCGAAGTGCCGCCATATTTAAACGGAGCTGGAGGAAGACCATCTGAGCCGGGGGCTTTATAACCCTTCGTGTAGCGCAGCTCCTGCTCGATTTCCTGCTAACAGGGAGGATCTGTGGGGGTAGGCCGCTGGGCACCAGTGCGAGCGTCAGGGTAGCAGATGGAGCTGGGGCCAACTAAATGGCGAGCCAAAATGTTCGGCCCATCGCTCCAACCGTCGTTGATGGATGGTGATTAAGGCTTCATTCTCTTCGCGTAGTGTTTCACTTAGACCAGATCGAACACCCTCGGTGACTTGAATGAAATGGAAACTTTTTCTGGTATTACCAGAGAGGGTAACAAGCTCCATCTCCCTAGCACGTTCACGCCACCAAGCTTCACGGTCCATTTGCAGACTCCTGCCCAACTCTCGACCCAGGGATTGGCGTTCTTCACTGTGTTTGAAATCCGACTAGATCAAACAGCATTTGTCTATCAGCGACAAGGAGACGGCGGAAATCCATTGCTTCGGTGGGTGACCAGAAACTCCACAAGCGTCAATACTGGTGAAAATTAAAGCGTCATTGATCTGCGTCCACTGCGAATCGAGGTCACCGTCAATAGTTGAGCTAAGCACTGTTGACAGTGAGGCTTGGTACCTGGTTGAAATCGCAAGGTTTGTAGATTTGCGACGTCCGGTCTGTAGTGAGCGCGCTTGGGTGATCCTCCGAAACGCATGCATATCTTAGCAGGAACCAATGCGTGATCGGAGTCTAGGTAAGTTGACCAGTACGATCGGCCGTGCGTTACGCTTCCACGCCATCTGGAGCTGATTGCTATGTGGTCAAGCTGGGAGCACTCTTGCGTTTGTGATTGCGGGCGCCAGGTAGCAGTGTGTCTCCTCGAGTGCCGAAAACTAGTGCTCGAAAGAAACAAGCGATAAGCAGAGCAAAGAGTAAGCAGTCTTTCTCCATTGTCTGATCGACTGTCACCGAGACCAAAACTACCCCCAAGTTGGTGATCGCTTGGTGGAAAGCGTCCCACCCGTGCCCTGAAGTCTCCAGTCCTTTTAGAGGAACGCAGAAGTTCATGTAGCTTATGATAACAGCTATTCTCGATTGCATCCGGACTGCAGTCTGCAGGGGCGCAGGCGGAGACGACAAACAAAGCGCGCTTAACGTATCGACACCTGCCTAGATTACATGAACCTCTTAATCGGACTGCGCATAGCCGACTGTTGACTGGGATCCAGTCAAGCAGAGCTGATTCAGCCCTGGTACTCAATGCAACCACAACACCAGCTTGGCCAGAGGCGGCAGCTACTGGGTCTCCGGAAAGCCGCAAGTTGTATTTGGCGTCAGAGTTTACGGGAGAGGCCATTCTGATGACGGAGCTAGAGTCTTGAATTCTGGTCTCTGAAAGGCAACAGATATCTACCGAGAGTGTTTCAAGACTACGAGCCAGACATGCTTGTCGTCCGGTCTGCATGAAGGGTCAAACATTAAACGCTGCCAGGATGAAGGGAGAACCAGGTGTAAGAAGAGCTGGAGCTTCGATTGACTGAGAGACGGTTGCGATCACAGGACCTAGCAAACCTGGAGTTTGGCTGTTACTTCCATTAATTGCGAAAAGACGGTCGTTTTTGGCGGTGACCGAAGAAGACATAAGAGTACACATAGGCGAAGGACGGAAGGTGGGGTGATCTGCGAATGTAGCTTGAGGAGTTGAGTTAGCATATAAGATAGGCATAACAGGAGCAGAAGTAACCAGTGTGGTCCATGATTCGTCAGTGGGCGTGATACTACGCGGTTGTACAGGCCGAAGTAGAGGGTTGTCTTAGGGGCCCCACCATCATCATCATCATCAACAACAACAACAACATCATAATCATCAGTACACGTTAGCTTAGGGTGAGAAACACACCTCAGCTAATGTGCCCGCAATACACAAAGATAAGAGCCTAAAAAAGTACACTACAAATTACACCATTCAAACTAGAAAAATATCATGTTAAATATTATCTTATGCGTTTTGCATGAGAGCGGGATTGGAGGGGGAACTTACAGGGAGGGGGTGGACAAAGAAACTCACAACACGAACGCCATGGGACCGGCTCATAGCCATATCAGAAGTGTGTCCAACCAAACATGTTCATCGTCCTTAGGACCCCAGAGAGGCATTTGGGATGCACCAACTAACGCCACTTTCGAAGTGAGGGTTTTCATTCCTCTTGACCAAGTCATCTCTTGGCTTCCCCTCCTCCTCTTCCAACCGCACCCCCGGCGCGCAAACAATGCACGTCGCGGGAGTCGGTGTGCTGGCATGCACAACACGTGGCCCAACCATCGGATCCTGGTGCGTGATATAATGGTCCTGAGCGGTTCACTCGCCTTTGATCCAAGATCTAACCTACAAGGCAGCAGGGCGATGTGAAGGTGTCGCAACCCGTTGGGAGCCGGTGACCAAATAGATCGTTCATGCGCCTTTCGGCCCGTGAAGGACCAGGGGCCAACGCACCTCTGAAGTACAATGCCTCTCAGGTAGGGGTAAAGGGAGTGGTTTTATTTAGTGGCGAGTCACATGCGCCACGTCGCAGTGTTGTTAAACAGACGTTTTTGGATTTTTATAGGGAGAACGCTTTCCAGGCCAAAACTCACCACGTCCCGGAACACTGCCGCCTAACTGTTTGCTGGAACGGGAAAAACCCAAACCACCCAGCTGGCACCACGAGGAGGTTGTTTGGCAAGCCAGCCTGTGCTACGCTGGAACTCGGGGCCTAGTAGTTAAATGCTGACGCCTTGATTACTATGCCGCTGAGATCCATGCGCAACGCTTGGCACAGAGGTAGGGAATTCAAAGTCGTCTCCAATTCATAGTTGTTCCCAGTGTTCTCGATCACCGACGTCTAAGCCAGAGTTAAACAAGGTTCCAGTTAAGGTTGAACATCACAATTCACATAGACAATGTGTCAGCTAACGTACGACTTCTCACACGTTCCGCGGACTAACAGTCAAAAAGACGGCTAGGCTGCTTAAACATATATTTGCATAAGGTTGCTCTTAAAGTAGTCAGGTAATTCGGTTCAATATTGCATTAGGTCCAAAATGGGAAAATCTGGCGCAGAAAATTCCTCTCTTCTGAATTTAGTGTCTATCCACAGGAACATTACGCTGTGCGTCATGACAAAGTAACTTCACTGATAAACACTCGTTGTTGAATCGCATAGTTTGGTGGACAAAACGCTTGGCTGCCGGCAAACGTTTAACCTGGGGCACGGTAACGAAATTACAGTTGCGGTCACCCTATCAATGGACGTCAACTGATGCAGTTAAAACTGCATCGCCCCTTCCCCCCCACAGGGAATCGCAGCGTTACTCCTGTCTCGTGACGCTCAACGCGCACGTGCGAACTGGAAGTCCGACATTTGGTCCTTGTGTCTTTGTCTCACACTCGCTTTGTGTGACCAAATGTGGGTGAGATGTAGCCATCCGGTCTGTCTGGTCGAAACTGTCTCCGTAGCAGATCAAGTAAACCAAGTAACAAACCCACCGATGGCTGTCTGGCATGCTGTTCGACGCATTCAGCATGTGTGGTCAAGGTCGAACAGGCATCGGCTGAACCGAGTCACCACTCCTTTTGCGAATTCGGATTGTCCTAAATTTATAAAAACACACTGGTGAGGTGAGACCTGGTAACTATAGTTGAGCTCTGGAGTGCCCACGGTGAGCTTAGGTCTTCTTCGGTTTGGAATTCCGGTGGATTCGACCATTGGGTCTGCGTCTAAAGTACCTCGACCCCAACAGTACACTACACGAATGTTGTCCTGGTTGCTTGGACTTCTCTGGTAGAGTCCACTGAAGGACGGATTGGAACCTAGGACAGTGCTTGAATGAGGTTGCCAATACCATTCAGCGGATAAACTCCACAAGCAATACCCGTCGCTACGATCGCCAATTCCGTTTCGGAATTTTGCTAATCACTGAACAGCCCTGATGAGAAGGAGCCCAATGACAGAGGGCAAGTTTGGCAGGACTATGAGCAATGGTGTATCAGGGTTAGCAATGCAGGTGCTTGACAAGTCCCATAGGATGACGGGATGAAGAATACACGCTCAAAATAAACGTGAATCATCAGTTTCGACGTCCACCGATTTGAATGATCCGCTAAATAAAAATGAAAACGCTCGCTCATGTGCTACGTAAATCAAGTAGAAGTCTTTCACTACGATATTCCCAGTAGCACCGTTTAGGTAACGACGTGCAGAAACTTAAAGTAAGCACATTGACTGGTGGTATTACGTTGAAGCCCGAGACGTCATTTGGATATTGTTATTGTGGGGGAAGACACAACCTCAGTGGGATGGACGTTCCCAGTTTAACACAAACGAAGTAACTTATATCTAGTGGCACATCAACCGGCTATACAGTGTGGCTAGCTTTAGCTGGTGACCTCACAGTGGGATTGCAACTCAGTTTCAGAACGCGACGACAGATAGAGTGGGATTCATCAGGAGTATCAGATCGCCACAAAGGCGTCCATATTGTCCACGGTGGACGCCAAGGTATGTTAGCATCACTTGGTAAGGGTAAAACAATACTGGAAATACTGCCAACTAACTACCGACCTCTCAATATGTGGATCGCGAGCCCTTTAGCCTGTCGAGACTTTTTCAGCACTTTCTCTCGGACTTCGAGCTTCCAGTAACGAAGTATTCCCGAATTGGTCCCCAGGAGAATCATGGACATTGGTAAATTAATGTGGAGTAGCGCGGCCGCTAGCAAAGCATGGATTCAGAAAGATGAATGCTGTCGTTGCCTCAGCTCCGGAAAAGCTCTCGGACCTCATTCACGGCAAAGATTGTTGTCGACTGATTCACATTTTCAACAGGTTCATTCCTTCCTCCTCTCACTGGAGTATGGAAGCGCCGTTGCCCAAACTCATTTGCCAAACTCTTGGAACCGTGAATAACTGTACAATGGGACAATGGTTTATTACGGGTAAAAAAGCATCACTTAACAAGTCCCGTGGTATGGAAATTATTGCAAAAATCGATTGCATAATAAGTGAAAAGCGTTGTGGTGGACTCACGATAGACTTGTGTGGAATAGCGGAGATGTTCGCGTATTAAACATATAAATCCATAAATCCATTAGTTAGGCGTTTGGCAAGACACCGTTTGATTGCGTTTTGTAGCCCCTGGCTAACAAGTCAGAAAATGAAATGTAAGTGAGACAATGCAGCGTCAACACGTTTTTTAAATATCGCCAGATTGGGAGCAGAGACGACATAATTAGGAAGGGCATTCCAAGGCTCACACACGCGGAGAGAAAAGAAATTTCTACGGCATTCAAGCCGGCTATAATGAATTGTCAGTTTCAGAGGGTGACCTCTTAGTTTAATGTTGGGGTTCAATTCCAGCAGCGGACGGCAAATGTGGTTTGGGTTCTTCAGAATCTGGTAAACCATTATGAGATCCCCCCGCAAAAGCCGATACCGACTGCTGTACATTCTTAGAGATTTCAGTCTAAGCTGATAGGGCAGATGAAAGAGGCCCCTGACGTTCTTGGTTGCCCTTCGTTGAGGAGTCTCGAGGGCAAGGAGGTCCTGTTTCTGCCACGGCTGCCACGCCTGAATAGCATATTCCACGTGAGGTCACAAGTAGGCGTTAAGCATTTGGGGAAAGATTGAGGGTTTAAATCGACCGAAGGCTCTGCGAAGAAGGCCGAAGTGTTGATTGCCGGTTCTCGTCGCCTTCTCTGCTTGTTCTGAACACCCGAGAGAGCTGGTCTATTGGAGTGTAGGTCACTTCTCTCGAGTAAATCGCTTCAGACAACATCAACAACAACAAAATGATGCATAGTTACGCGAAAGGAATTTTAAATTTTATTGTTGTTACTACTTTACTGTGCGTATTTCCTAGTGGCTGTAGAAGTGGTTTACATGCTGTTGTTCAGCTAGGCCACAAAATCCAAAAACGAACATCCTGCTACAGCCACCACTCGCAGACGGCCTAGTGTTGGCAACGCTTCGTAATTCTTGACCTCGTGCTAGAGTCCTACTCTATTGAAACGCGTGAGGATTGAGCACATAACCTAACGGTTTAAACTCACCGCCGAGAAGAGATCGGCCTGATAAGGTAACTGGGAAGAAATCCCTTAAATCGGTACATACGGTGGAGTGCTGCTAGTCTCATAATGAACAATGAACAATGATATATTATAGGTAAAAAAGCGATTGCTATACAAGTACCGTAGGATAGTTGAAGTGAAAGTAAACATAAGTGTAAATCGTCAATTTAAGCATTTAGTGCATTCAAGTGTCCCTCATTCATATAAACGTTGTCGAAAGTGTACTGAATTGTTACTGTAGAGTAATATGGGAAGTAATATGGGTAAGACATGTCTTAAGAACAAGAGAAACGACCAACGCTTACTCGTGCGCCGCTTTCTTGGACTGAGGTAAATTGATGAATGCAGTTGTAATATATCCGATACCATATTCCACAACAGCAGTGTGTAAATAGTGAAGCACAAAAGCTGAGAATGAGCACCGTTTTTTTCGCGTTTGTTTGACGTGGACATCTCTGATTAGATAGCGTAATGTAGGTGGATAAGCGAATCATCCAGACGTCTTTTGAATACCGTCAGCGTGGGGGAAGAAACAACGTATGTGGGAAGAGCGTTCCAGTGTTCGCATACACGAAGGGAAAAGAAATTCCGGCGGCATTCCAACCGGCTGTATTGTGTGGCCAGCTTTAGCTGGTGTCCTCTGAGTGTTGTATTGCTATTCAGCTTTAGTAGGTGACGACAAAAATGGTTTGGATTCCTCAGGATCATATAAGTCATTATCAAGTCTCCACGCAGACGTCGATATTGTCCACTGTAGACCCCGAGGGTTTTCAGCCTCAATCGGTAAGGGAGATGAAACAGGCCCTTCATGTTCTTGGTCGCTCTTCGTTGTGGCAGTTCAAGAGCGGTAAGGTCTTGCTTTTGCCATGGCTGCCAGGTGTGGATGGCGTACTCAGAATAAGGCCGAATGTAGGCGTTGAGCATCTGAGAAAAGATGGAAGGATCAAAGTGCCCGAATGCCCTTCGCAAAAGTCCAACGTGTTGGTTAGCTTTTTTGGAGGCTTTCTCGGCCTGACGGGTACAGCCCAGATCTTCCTGCACTATCACGCCTAGATCGCATTCCATTGAAGTACGCTGCAATATTTGATTCCCCAGTCTGTAATCGCAAGTGTCTTTATGGCGTATGCTCAACATCTTGCACTTTGTAGCGTTGAACTGAAACAGCTTCTGTGTTGACCATTCGTAGACCCTGTCAAGATAATCCTGAAATGCTGCATGGTCGCTGGTTGTTCTAATGGCTCGCCATACCTTGAGATCATCAGCGAAGAGTAAGGAGTTGGAGGTGATTACTGTCGCGAGATCATTTATGTAAATCAGGAATAGTCGTGGACCAAGTACTGAGCCCTGGGGCACTCCGCACTTAACCTCGAATGGGTCAGACACGACGCCTCGAACACTTACATTCAGATGTGGTTGAAGCAAGAAGTTACCTATCCAACCGAGGATTGGGTCACCAATTCCACAACACTGCAGCTTGTGAAGGAGGATACGACTTCCATAAAGTCGTGAAACCATGGTGGAGAGGATCCATCCTTTGCCCAAGAAAAGAAAGTTGCACTTAACTAATATATGCCGTTCTACCCAACTGATCAATAGTTTGTAGTGGTTGTGAATACATCATATTTTATCTTGCTTTTTAGCACTTCCGTTACCGACCATATTCTACCATTTGTTTAAAGTAACGAATTTTGAATGCACGTCTTCGAACGTGCTTGCGTCGTGCTGACTTGGTGGGGTGCTGTCTGTGTTCACGCTGACGCCTCGTCTTTCCAACACACGGATATAGGACCTCGAATCACTAATGGGACAATGGAACAATGATATAATACGGATAGGAAAGCCAAGGCTTGTAAAGTCCCGCGGGATAGTTGTGGGAATAACATTAATTCGAGAGAAAATTACACCAAATTGTACAACGCATCTGTGGACTCACGGTATTACCACCGTTAACACAAACCCCTATCCTTCTACCCCCATTTCATGGGGGTTGCTGAGCACAATATTTGGTTGCGTCTTGTCGTCGCTCACTGAAGCGGAACCAGATCCAATAATGCGGTTAGTGTAATGTATCGTCAAGTCCTTTGTAAAGGATAGCGTAAGCGCGGAAGTGACACAATTCGAAACAGCATTACAAGGTTGACAAATTTGAAGGGAAAAGTAATTCTGACGGCACTCCAGCTTGCTACTCTATTGGGTGGCCAGTTTCAGCTTATGACTCTTCAATTCTACGTTGCGGATGAGTGTCAAAAGGTGGCGCCAAATCTGAGGGTAACGCAAATGTGCCTGATCGTATTTAAACGTTGAGTATTTCAAGGTTGTATTTTGCCTCAGGACTCGAACTTTGCACGTAAAGGGTCTGCAACAGTAATTGATGATCTCGTGTTTTTTCAATCAAAAGTCTTTTTTCTCCACCACGATCGTGTAAACCTTTTGTAAACAGTTGTCTGAAAATACTGTTACACTTGCTTTGCATTCCTTCGACGTGTTAGACCCACGTATTTAGTTCATTCAAGTCGAATCTACCTTCCGTTTTCGCAACATTACCTCGCAGTCTACAATCTGTTCATATGCTACTGCTCGTTTGCCTACATATGTGGCTCCAAAAGTCATTGATATCCTCGACCCTATGCCATCTGACGAAAGCTTAAAGCAGCTATCTTAAAGCGCACTACTGCATCCGACGAAGCGCGCTTACTGCTGCCACCCTCAGTCGTCTCACTTGGCGATCGTGCACCGTCCCAGCTCCTTCGACGCACGTGGTCGCCTGTCAATTTCTCGAGTTCATATGATTCCGTACTTCACCAACTTTGGAATAAGTGTCTTCTAGCAAAACGACGACGATACTAGCGGTTTTGGCGGACGACTTCCTACTAAGTAAGCTGACAGATGCGGCAGTCAAAGCACACGAAAGTTTCTTTAAAAATCCCATGTACAGTGTGGCTGAGGCATCAACTGCAGGCATTAAAAGTTATTAATGAGAGGCACTCGAATTTGGAGCTTAGTAGTTTTCATCTAGGACATGATCGAATACGAATCTGTAGATCCTTTTCCAGAGGCAGGCCTCGCTGTAACTCTTTCAAACGATCATCAGGCTCTTACTGCTACTTGCACTACCACTCTGGTGCCGTTGCCAGGTGTCTTCACCCAAAAGCTTTCGCTAACTCCAAATCGGGAAAAGACGAAGCCAGCCAATAATTGAGACGGCTGCTGATGGCCAAATTAGTAGTCGCCTCCAGTACGTATTCCATTCCGCGGCCAAACTCCACTTTTTGGTGGTCACCAGTGCGGAGATGAGCGTTATACCCAGTTCCGTGGAAAAACGCCCGCTGCAGCCGGTTGGAATGACCCTACAGGTTGCTAATCAGACGAAGATCGCGACTTATGGCCGGAAACCTCTCACACTCAGTCTCGGACTGGGTCGTAGCTTTCCTTTCATTTTTATGATTGTCGGCGTACCAAAGCCTGTAACCGGTACCGATTTTCCTAAAAATCCGGCCTTATAGTAGGTCTGCGTTGTGGGTAGTTACGAGATGGTACTACCTCGTTAACTGCTTCCGCCAAACTTACTGCAATCACCTCCAGCGGACTTCGAGTATTTATGCCCGGTTGTTCGCAATACTCTGCATCGTTGCAGTATTTCCCATCTGTTGTCGGAGTAAATAACGAGGTGGTGCAACCCAAGCACGATGTACAACATCACATCTTTAAAACTGGTCAACCCGTAAGCGCGAAACCACTACGACTCACAGTTGAGAAACTACAGGCAGCTAAGAAAGAGCTCGAGCACATGCTTAAGTTTAAATTATTTGTCCTTCAAGTACATCCTGGGGTGGACTGCAGTTGAGAGCATCCGATAGTGCAACTTGATAGCTCATTTGGACAGAGGGGTCAACTAACGTGTTTGCGTCAATCATTCTGCGCAATTGTTTCCCGGGGCCCACCGAAGCTCATGCAGAGGTTCGTACAAACCAGCGCGTGATCTGAGCCGAGGTAAGTTGACCAGAATGACCTTCAATCTCATATATTACTTCGGCGACGGAAATTGATTGGGATGTGGTCGAGCTGGGACAAGAACTGTGTTGCCAACGGAGAAAGCCAGGTTGAGGAACATCACTTGTTATGCCAGAAATTGGTGCTGGAGAGAAACAGGTGGTTGTCCTCGCAAAACCCAAGGCTGTTACCAGTGGGGTGGTACAAGGCAGAGTTCTTGGTCCATTGCTATTTCTACTTTACGTTAAGGACGTCTTCAGCGTAGTTAAATGCGGCACACCTTATCTTTTCGCCGATGACATCAAAATAGTGTACTCCTTCCATCCTACCAACCTCAGCAATACTCTAATGGAAATCCAACTGGACCTCCATGCGCTTGAGGCTTGGTGCAACACATGGAAAATGTCTTTCAACACTGACAAATGTAGCACGATGTTATACAGGTGTAATGTTAAGCACAATGCTCTGACCCTAGATAGCAAACCACTTACTATCTGTCAGACCATCTGTGACCTAGGGCTTCGCTACTCATATTCCCTTAACTTCTCAGAACAAGCATTTTATGCAACAGCCAGAGCTAAACAATGCATTGCATTACTATTCAAAAATCTTACTCTACGAGATTCAATTTGTTCAATGTATGAATCATTCGCCCGCCCTTTACTTGAATATTGCTCAATGGTGTATAGCAATTCCAGGAAGCATGATCGTATCGCTATAGAAAAGGTACAAAGAGCGTTTACAAAGCGCCTTATTGGTACGAGCTTAGTGTTACCCTATTCTGAGCGATGCGACTTACTTAAGCTTGACCCAATATGGCTTCGACGCCTAAAAGTAAAATTAGCACTTTTTTTCAATATCCTGCCCAAAAATGTCCACACCCCTAGCATTGATCTATCACTCATGAAACCAAATGGATACAATACACGCAATAGTGAAAATTCTGTGATGGTAAGAAGGTCAAAGACAAACATATCAGCAAACTTTTTCCTAAATCGGTACTCCCGTATTTGGAACAAATTGCCGACCGATATTCGTACTAGCACATCTGAGTATAACTTTCGTAGAAAGCTTGACGAATATCTTACAGTCAGCAATGTGATTATGCTCCTGCGCTGCCCTGCAACTATTCAACAAACGTATGAACAAGGTCCTGACAATATATAACTGAAAGTTGCAAATGACTGTATCAGTCAGATCAACAAACACCCGTTGATTCCCTGCTTACCCTTCTCTTTTATTGCCCACTCCGGATCTGCCTGCCCGAAAGCTCACCGCTGATTAGTGGCTCCACTGATACATCGATGGGTTGGAGGTCCAGGCTTCTGTTATCCTCTTCATCCCATCTTGGCTCACTATACTTCCCCTTGATTTTACTTGGCTCCACTGCAACCATGTGTCAGTTGAATCACTGGCAACTTGGTTAGCTGGACTCCCAAGTCCGGTTAACTATCTCTCCAATCGTAACTTCACTTCCGTTTCACCCGCTGGCACACCTACCATTCGTTTGTGAAAGCACTGACGCTTTGGTAGGTAAAGCACCCGGATCCTCTCTTTACATCTTCAACCCACCTTGCTCCCCAACACTTAGCTTCGGTTTTCACTGACCATATCTTGCTGGTGAATCAACCGACACATTGTCAACATCAATATGTTTGCCACTCAGGACTACTGTAACCTCGTAAACATATCACTGGCGTTCTGTTGGACCAATTCCCTGCATAATCAAACTCCTAGCGCAGTTAGCCAAACTACTAAAGGTTCGGCATTCTTGTTCACAGCCCACAACCCACACATCTTAAGTAATCCGAAATCCGTATTGCGCCTCCTAATTGTAAACAACATCTGGAATACAATAATAAGGTAGTTGCTTAAATATTTCCCTTTTTCACTGTGCAGTAATGTGGACTTATTTTCCCCTGTTAGCCAGACCCATACTGCTGTTCCTTATGCTGTGTCCAGTAATTTGGTTGCGAGACCCTCCCCACACTATATTATTCTCGATTCCACACATGTACATAATTCCCTAGGAAGTTTTCGACCTCCATCGCACTAATACTTCCTAATACTTGCTATTTCCCTTCTATTTACGTTGATCCGGACCACGACTCGTTCAACGGTACGATGAGATACTTGCCACCGAAGAAAGTTGGAGCTGCATAAGAATAAATTACAACTTGAATCCAATCCCACACAATACGAATCTCCTCGCATCCGATAAACAATTTCAGCTTCAGAGAAAACTTGTACATAATGATCGGTCCAGGGTCTCTGGAACGTGTCTCACCTTTCTGAGAAATATACCTATTATTATTAATATGATAAGTCGGTCTCCATTATCTGTGCGTCTCTCGTTAAGCGCGTGCTGACCTGCAAGGTGTCGTTCGGATGAAAGCAGGCGATCGACCCGTGCACTAAAATAGCCAGCAAGTATAACAACATCTGACTTGTGCATTTTACTCAAAAAAGATGAAGTCAGTGGTAAAAGTCGTTCTTCATAAAGCCGCTGCTGCAGTCACTTGGGGTGTAGACAGAAACCAAGAACAAGTTGCGTGTTTCTTTGCAATGTTTACTGATACGATATGATCCCTGAAGCCAAACTGCACATAGCCGACTGTTAATGGGTAACCAGTCTATCAGTGCAGCTTCGGCTTTCTTACCTAATTCTACCCCAACGCCAGCCAAACCTGCTGCAGCTGCTTGTGCGTCAGTGGAGAAAAGTAGTTGGTATGTGGTTCCGCGATCAGAATGGGACATTAGCCTGAGTACGCTGCTGAGATCCTGCAACGGGGTCTCGGACACGCAGCAAACGTTAATGGTGAGAGACCCCAGGGCAAGCACCAAGCCGGCCAATTGACTAATCTGCATAAGCGTTCGTACGTTGAAGTAGGCCAATAGGAACATCGAGCGAGGTTGAAATATGGCTGTCGAATGAGCTTTTTGGGATGCCGGCAAAACCGGGATCGGAGGCAGAATCAACTGAAGTGGGATCGACAACAAATGTAGTGTTGGCGTGTGGTGGAAGTTTGCGAACGGCAAAGGTATTGTGCTGGGGGCTGGAAATACTGGTGTTTGGAAATGCTATAATGCCGATCGAATGTCACAGGCCAGACCGATAAGGAGTGAGCATGCTGCCGGAAGCAAATTGGTCAGCCAATCAGGAAATAGTTGGCCCGTAATGGCGACCACCATGCAACTATCCACGGAACGTTCAAGTGACCAATCAGGCGCCAGCAGGCGAAGGATCACATACTCGTGCACCCTTGAGCCCGGGCTTGTGGCATTGGACCGATGGAAAAAGCTCGCTGGCCCATCCCCGCCAATCGTATATCGACTGCGAAAGCCAAGGTGATCTAGACAGAGTGAACGTCGCGAGCAAGCATAAACCAATGGAAAGGGAACCAGCGACATAATGCAAATAACAGGGATGAGCCATTGAGACGGACTGTTGTAAATAGTGTATATACTCTATACATATCCGAGCGTAATCGTAATAAATGACTTCGTGATCGCGGCCCAGTCTTCTTGCTTTCTGGAGGGCTATACGACAGGTATCAGTAGCCGAAGCGTGAAAGAAAGGTAAATCCATGGTTGTTCTCAGCGGGCATGATACTACCCGGTTGCCAAGGCCGAGGTAGAGAGTTGACTTAGGGGACTTTGCCCCGAGCCTTTGGCTCAATAGCCTACCGCAAGGCAGCAGGGCGAAGTCAGGAGATCGCGTCCACTGTGAGCCGGTGACCGATTGCACGGTTCATAGGCCTTTTGTTCGGCGCTCTGCCAAACTGGGGCCCGGTTCACCCAGAGATACAGATTCCTTCGGAGGAATTACAATGTTTTGCTGAAGCAAAGCAAGAGGCAGTGACTTTGTTTATGGGCAAGTCACATCTGCCACGTCACAGTGTTGTTAAACGAATATTTGTGGCTTTTTATGGAAATAACGCTCGACACTTGATAGTTGATCATGCCAGATGGGATGTCCCAAAAAATATAACACTATTCATTTTTCAACCAATTGCATTCACAGCGCTTTCAAATTCCTCCTTAACGAAATGATGTTCCTCCAGAGAGCCCTCAAAATAGTCACCAATGCTATCAAGTTGCACGCAACGGTGCAAACGCTCCTAAGACATGCGTTCTGCGCGTTGAGTGACCAATCTTAAACCTGCCCATATTATAACGAACGTAAAGTGAGACACTATTGGCTGATTTGGGAGTGTTCACTAAGTAAACAGTAGCATTTAGAGGCGTTTGCTCCCGTCGTATGTGACGATAGCGTTAGTGAGCATCCGGAGAGATCTATGGAGGAAGATAATTTGCTCAAGGAGAAATTTTAAAGTGCCATGGATGTAATTGATTGAGAAAAGATATGGACATTGAATCAATGGGTGTTAGCTTTGGTAATCCAAAGACAGCACAGTAAAATTTACTTTTAACGGAGTCTAAAACTTGAAAGTTGACCACCGGACGGAGCTCTCGAACATAGCGTTTTTCTACTGCGCTTGAAATGAACAATACAAAGAATCCTACAGAAGAGGACGCATTTCGCCTAGATAGGCTTCATTTCGCACGGGACCCTGTCTTGTTAGCATTCGATCATGCATTGTTGGGTTGTCACCCCCACCGGCCTAACTGGACTGCGTTCCGCAGATTAAGAATTTTGCTGTAACGAAGGATCCTTACAACGTATATCCACACCATCTTGTTTTGTGATGTCCGTCGACCTAAGAATAATATGGTATATTTCTCGTGGTGCCCAGGAACCGAGCCCATAAAGGGACGGATGATATTTACATTGCAACGTGCTTAAGCAAGCGAGGCTGTCAATGGTTTGGGTTTTTACTGGGTTACAACAGGGATGCTTTGGTGAATATTTTCATTTGAGACTTTTGTTGCCGTATGCTACCAGTTCGGGTGCAGTCTCATTTGGTTGTTTCCGACGCAGCTTGGTGGTGCCATGATGGCGGCGGTTTGATGGGGGGGGGTAGAGTATGGAAAGGATGAAGTAGTTAGATTCACCAATCATAATCAGATGAATAATACACAATCTTACTTACTAGACTGGAGTAATACAGTTGGAGCTATTTGTGAGTAGCAAGTTATTCAGTTGCAAAAATAATCATGCCAAACCCGCGTTCAGCCTTTGCCCCATCATCTATAGAGCGAGCCAGCTGCACGAACATGGATTTCGCGGCTGTCCAATTAACGACGAACACATGGAATAATTACCGCTACGGCTACACACTCTCGCAGGGTCGAGAATGAAGCAATCGGCCAGTGTTAGAACATGTTAAGGTCACCTCGGAACTTTGATATAAATGTGGGCAAAGTCGTCTCTGAAGTGGAGACCTCATTGAAGCCACTACACACGAAACGAGTAGCAGGTGACTTACCACAATGGGGTTGCATGGAGTGTCGGAATGAACTCAGAATTCAACTCAGGTCATCACATTTTTCTACATCTCAACGGAACCACACAACGGTGGACTCCAGTTCCCACTAGGCTTCGTCAGTTTTGTGTGTGGAACGAGACTGTCAAATAAGCATCCACGTGGTAAGTCAGTTTATTGGGTTCGTTACAAACGCCTTGAGTAATCAGCGAATCGTTCCGCATCATTTTGCTGGCCACCATGGTTGCGGTATTAGAACCTCGCTGATTGAGTGGGTTGTTTCGTGATTCAGAGGGGCACTTTGTAGATCTATGCTCTGCGCCATTGGTTTCAACGAATCATGTGTACTCACTCGCCTCATCCGATCTCCTCCTGAACGTAAGCATTGTTGTTAATCCTTCCACCTGCCATGAAGCAAACCTGGAGGCAATATTTTCTACTGATGTGAAGTTGTTTCTAGGTGCAGTCGAACGCTACTCGGTAGCTCTGATCACCTGACAGTCAAGTTATCTGTTGTCGACAACAAGATAAGCCATAAGGAGGCTATTCGTTGCACAGATGGCAGTTCCAGACGGAGACACCGGTCGTCTCAGAGCACATATATACTACAGGAAATGGATGCTTCCACAGGATTTAATTTGTTATTCTATACGGGTCTACCTACGCATTGGATCAGCAGACAAGCTGTGCTCTTCAGTTTTTATACTCGTTTTCCACAGGAAACCATATTCATCGGTGCCGGTAAGTTCATGTATACAAGCCTCTAAGGTTTGGGTAGACTCAAGGAGAAAGCGTTCACAGTAGACCTAGATTTCTTGAAATTTCTTTCTATTTTTATTTGCTAGGCGTTGCATCTTATTGACCATTTGTACCGAGTTTAGGAAGTATAGCCCTTCTCTATCACATATCATCAACCATTTTAACGACCCCAGGACTTCCAAACATAATATTTAGTTAGGCAGTCACGCTAAAGAATTCGCTATCAATGCGCGCCCATAGATCTCCGTTAGCCGAGAACATTCACCCGAAGGCACCAAGGGTTTCTGGTACCAAGCTAGCCCATCTCTGGTCGCAGTTATTCCAAAGGTGCTTCGATGAACAACGATTCTCACTATGTGGAAGCATGGTATCATCAGTGCCATTTGTAAAGACAGCAGTCGCTCAGACCCGGTAAGCTATCCCCCAGTGTCTCTTTTTCTTGTGATGATAGAAGTGATCATCGCTGAGGCTTTGTGGACTACTTTGTAAAATACAGCATCACGGCACAGGAGTAGCATGGGTTCCCTCAACACCGATCATGCACCACCAACCTACTGATGACATGAGGTAGTTGGATTTCTGCTTAGCATCAAGAGAACATCTCCGCGAGATCGTTTGTGCATAGACAATTTCATTGACACACACCTCTTCAGTTTTGTTATTCCTACACTAACCGTCCTACTGGACCTAATAAGTGGCCAACTTTTTGCCCGGTATCTATAGTCCTGTTCCATTCTACCTCCTGGCCATATTCGAAACCAATAACTGTCGGGAGACCCACAGGATGCTGAAACAACCAAGTGTATTCTCACTGCATATGTCGAAGCTAGACGTGGGTGCGGACGGATTAATCCCAATCTTCTATTGCTTCGCTATTTATTCTATCTTCGAACTTCAGTGGATAGGAAGCTAAAAGAGACAACTACCACAAACGCAGAATATTTGACATTGACCGGAACCTTTCCGCAGCCAAATAATCAGTGAATTGACAATCAATAAAACGATGTACATACTGGAAATAGGTGCGGGTATGATCAGGTTATATAAGGAAGCGCTCAATGACATATAGGGAATCGCATCAAAGTCACTGAACCCAAAGGACATTCCATTTCTACCACGTCCATTACTCCCTTCTTCCCCTTGCCTGCTGAGGCAAAATTAGCCTGATACGAGTGCTGGCACAGATGAAAACTATGTTCTGTCTTCATGTAATCTCACTTCCATCATCTCTCTTTCTTCAGCTCAATAACACCGGATTTTGTGGGGAAACGTACAAATCAACAAGCTAGACTTTGACCTCATTTTTCACCATTGTCCAACTCTCCAGTTCTGCTTTTGTCTAGCGTAACGATGTGTCATTTGGTTAACTGCATCCGGATTCTGATTTGTCTGTCACTGTGACCAGCCACAGGACGTCTGCGCCTACAGAGGGACCATGGATGGCTTGCGCTGCACCACCTACAGCTCCATCCACACACCCCATATCCAGTGTAAACCCGAAGGAATAAGACTGGGAGGCATGTGGATGGGAGCTACGTTGCATCAACGGGGCCGGCCCACACTCCTTCACAGACAAACACAAGCACACTGTATTTGGGGAATCAAGCACACACAAGGCAGTGGCTGGGCCGTGGTCCGCTCCACATTGAGTAGACGGAACCACTCTTTGAGCCTAGCACGGCCACAAGGACCGTGCACCCGGTCCAATCCAGCAACGACCAACTGTCTCTTGGAGCCACCAGTATAGACGAGGTAGTGGGTAATAGACTGGTAGGCATCTTGTCAGCATGCACATTAAGCGCAGTCACACCGGGGATGTCAAACTACACCCAATCACTTGAAATGACATTTTCATATAAATATATCTGTTAAAGCATACGGTTATTCCGACATAACTCTTCGCTAAATTAGCGTATGAAGAAAGTTGGTTAGCAACGAATCCGGGATAAATACAAAACGTCCACAAGTTGTTCAAAAACATGCCACAAACACGATTAACTTAACGAAAATAACCACAATTAGTGTAGCAACGTGTGCCAGTTAATAGAAAATTATTCAGGTAGGCAGAACTAACCAACTAAAGTGGAATGAAATTTATCTAGCTTAAAAAGACCAAGTTTAATTGTAAGTTGGTTTAGTCCAACTGCGGTGAAGAAGCATCTTGAATGCAACATCAGCCTCAGCATGGGGCTCGATGTGTCACATAGCTGTCAAAACGAACGCGCTGATATGTATTAGAGCTTACCTGTCACTCTTTTCACGGGACCAAGCATATCTTGCAGTTCCCAACTTCACATGGAAGCTGAATGCTGGTGTAGACCGATATACATATTCCACTTTTCAATTCTTGTGTGTTTATACTCGGCTACACCCAAAGCGCGTATTCACTGAAAATAAAAAAGCACCGGCAAATCGATTCCATATCCTTATTCTTTCCTATTTTCTGATTAGCCTGCAATGTGGAGGTGTTGAAAAGTTGATGTTTGCCCGGCTAAATGCCCTATCTTTGTGCGCGGTTCTAGTTCCACAGCAGTCCGCACTAAGCTTTCCATTTTTGTCCGACCCAGTTCCAGTTCAGTGCGGTGTGCCGCAAGATTCTGTACTTAGGTCTGACCAGTTCTTGGTCTTAGTTAATGATCTAGCAAGATTTCTCACCTCAAAGTCATTACTCTTCGCGAACGACGTTAAGATTTGGTGTGCGATCAAAGATTGGAAGACCACGAGATCCTCCAGCCAGGACTTGAGGAGGTCTGGAATTAGTCAATGAGAAACGCGCTGCCATTCAATGTGGACCGATGCTGAGTTGAACAATAAACAATGAACAATGATTTACCACGAGTAAAAAGCATGTGCTTGACAAGTCCCGTAGGATGGTTAGAGCAAAAATCAACATTTGCTGGATCATCGAATAAGTAAATGGTTATTTCAAGCGTCCACCGATTTAAATGCACTACTGCATAGCGATAGTTTGAAGTGGGAATGGAATATGCACACGCAAAATAGTGTAGAGAGCTGTTATGGTTCAGTAAGTGCGTGAGAAATAAAAAAGGAAACGACGACGCTCACACGTTTGTTGCTTCATTTGACAGATGTGGTCTGTTAATCCAGTTTAGCTACATCTAGGTTACTCACATGGACACTTCTGCATGTATCGTCACCGCCACGATGCGGAGAGGGCCGTTAAGCACATCGCTAAGTTTGAGTTATTTCGTCCTCCAAGTGGAACGGACTATACCAAGTACTGCAAGTTTGAAAGCGTTTCATCAAGGCTTTTTTTGAATAGTGTTAACGTAGGGGCAAGGATAACGCGAGTCGGAAGGGCATTCCAAGCACGGGACACACGAACGGAGAAAACGTTTCATCGACAATCAAGTCGACTGTACTGCGTAGCCAGTTTGAGCTGATGACCACTCAGGTTGGTATTTCGGCTCAGCTGCAACAGATTGCGACATGGGTGAGCTGGGTTCGTCAATATTAAGAAAAGCAGGATTTGGTTTCCTCGCTGACGTTGATATTAACCACTGTACAATCTCAGGGACTGCAGTCTACGTTGGTAGGAGAGATGAAACAATCATCTAACGAGTTTGGTCGCTCTACGTTGTGGAGCTTCAAGTGCATCGAAGTCGCGCTTGCGCCAGGGACGCCAGGCCTGGATCACATATTCCACGTGAGGTCTCACGTAGGCGTTCAGCATTTGCGGAAAGATTGATGGCTCAAAATTACCGAAAGCCCTCCGTAAGAGTCCAAGATGTTGACTGGCTCTTTTTGATGCCTTTTCAGTCTGTCTCGAGCAACCAAGATCGTCCTGCACTGTCACCCAGAGGTTGTTTTCTTGGGAAGCACGTTGTAACTACTGGTCCCCAAGTCGATATTCATAGATAAGCTGATGGCGTATGCTTCCGACTTTGCACTTGGTCACGTTGAACTAGAGGCGGTTGTCGGATGACGACGCATAAGCCGTGTCGAGATCGCTCCGCAATGTCATATGATCATCCGATGTCCTGATATCATGCCAAATTTTGATAGCATCTGCAAATGGTAAGAAATTAGACGGCAATACACTAGCAAGATGGTTAATGAATGTGAAGAGTAAATGTGGCCCTAGTACCGATCCTTGAAAAGCGCCACACTGGCGGTCAATTGGGTCTGAAATGAAGCTGCGGACTCTCACATTCAACTGACCTTGAGCAAGGAAGTTGCCTATCCAACCGAGTATAGGGTCCCCGATTCCATAGCTTCGAAGCTTGTGAAGGAGACTGCGGTGGTCCAAACGATCGAACGCTTTGGAGAAGTTAAGGTAGACACGCCTTTAACTACACGCTTGGGGCGCACTACCTGCACACTTCGCAAGTGCGTGTCCTCGGTGTGCTAATACAAGACGATCTCAGTTGTTCCAGACAGGCTGTGTTAGGAAGGAAACTTTACCGAGCAACCGATGCGTCGATCGCCGATACGGAGCCAATGCGTTGTCGGTGAGTGTCACTCGCCCGAAAGGATCGAACGAACATATTATAGCCAACTGGGTGAACCGGCCGATTAAGAGGAGAGCGGCATTGCTCGATTGGTTGTGGGTCGACACTTCTAGTGGTTTCCACGAGAGTTCTATATACCGCTCCCAGTTGTCCGATTTGAGTTTTAATGAACGGTGTGACTACCCAATACAACCCCTTTTACCTTCTGCTTTTCCGAAACCGGTCTTGTTCACTTTCCTTTGGGGCCAGTAAACTCGAGTTTTTGATCGATTGCCGGCCCTCTAATCGGTCGAAAGACGATCATTACACTGAATCCGCTTCAAAAATGTACCCAGAATGTCGGTCTCTTGCGGAGAGCGCTCAGGAGTTTAGATTCTTCCACCTTCTCTCTGATGATCAACATATACGTACGTCCCCACTTTGAATACGCCATCCCGGCTCGGTAAACTTGGTTAAAGCTTGATCTCGCAGTGCTCCGGACCGCACAACGTCGGGCAACGGAAAAAGTCTGCGGTTTGCGCGACTTTCCGCACCAAGAATGACGGAAGGAACTGAGTCTTCAAAGGACCTTATCGGCGACTACGTGGAGACCTAATGTCGTATACCAAATACTGGAAGATCCCAGCCAGGCATGTCGCTATTAGTTCTGCTTTAAAGGAGACTAGTTACAAAATCAGACAGCTAGGCACTAATATAATAATATTGTACTCGTAGTAACGATTACTAAATTAGGGACTTACCGCGTGTGCTTGTATGCTAGCTGTGAGTTCCATTCAGATTGCATTGCGTTGTGACGATGCGTCGAGGCTTGAGCACGTGGACGGAACTGCACACATCCGTTGGCCGGTCTTTCCATCGACGTTATGTTTTGCGTCTTGATGCCATAGCTTTATCAGTGAATGCGAGCTAATGTATTCCCAATTGTCACGTGCGTCGGCGCCGGCGTGGTAATGTATAGAGGTCAAAATGCTGTTTCGACGTGCCGTGTATATCTCGTGTTGTAGATCAACTGGCGTGTGGTTAAGCTTCGCCAGGCAAGTTAGGTGAAAAGTGTAGTTACGCAAACATGTGTTTTGAGTGGCACACTGACCCAACACCATCACCTCTTGAACTCAGCCCGAACACAAATTTGAAGTGCAATAGTTTGAAATTAAGTCAACAATACAGTCGTCTAGACTGTCGACGAGTTTATGTCCCCCTCCGGGTCCACCAACCGTGGAACGCAGAACCAATCAGTGATGCAAACACTGCAACTAAAGGCACTGCTGGTCGTGGAGCCCAAGCTTCGGATACGCTACGCAGACGATACTTTGTTATCCTCAAACGCTCCAGACTTCAAGAAACACCCCGGCTAATCAACTATATTTTTTTCTGGCATGCAATTCACCAAAGAAGGGGAGAACGATAACCAGTTGCCATTCTTGGACATGCTCGTGATAAGACATGATTCTGGGTCCTTGAAAACAACGGTCTATTGGAAAGTGACGCACACCGATCAGATGTTAAACTATTGCAATAACCAGCCGGTCTTTTGCAAGCACATGTACGTAAGAAATCTCTTTAAATGCGTCCAAACGCACTGTAGCACGCCGCAACTGAGGAAAGAGGAGGAGGACCATCTCTGTAACATGTTTCAGCGGAATTTCTACCTCAGAAGTTTTATTCGACTTGCTTGATGTCGAAAAAACAACCCTAAATCGCATCCACAGTTTCAACAAAAAGGAAAACAATTCTCCTACCTTACATCAATGAAATTTCTGAGATGACAGCGAGGCCTCTAATATCTCACGATAAATGTTGCGCATGAAGCAACGGAGACCATTCGGAGCAAACTTTCCAAGATAGAGGATCAACTGAGTAAGGAAGACACAGCGGGTGTGATTTACAAAATTTGCTGCAAGAATCGTGACAGGTACTTTGTGGCCCAGACCGGAAGAAAACTCGGCACACAACTTCACGAGCATAGTCTGATCTTCCACCACCATGCGGAATAATCGTTAATGTCAGTACATATGGATGTAGAGAGCCACATGTTCGATCTAGGAAAAGTTTATTTTGATGAGCAAGTAGTCGAGTTCATCGCGAGTTCGTCTAGGCTAGGCCTTCGGCGCCAAACTTAATCATCAAGCACCTGGAGCTAGGGAGTGTATACGTAGCTATGTAGATTACTTCAACGACGGTTCTCAGACCGACAGAAAGAAGACGCGATCACTTGACCGACCCACGTGAGTCAATTGACAGCTGACATTCAAAGCACTGGCATTGAGTCACGAAGCTCTACGATTCGGACCTTGAAAGTCGCACTAATGATATTGCTTAGCTTGGCGACAAAAATTCCGCCACTGAAACGCCTAGCTCGGAAGACAAAACGACCCTCTCAATTGTCTGGGCCCCCACCTTAGATATTTTCAAAAAAGGTTGAATATCGTGCTTCTCTTCCTACACTTTTCATATGGACGGATGCTCCAGATTGTATGCTAGCTAACTAGCTTTTTAGTGTTATGATCCCCACCGATGCACGTAAATCAGGGCAGGCAAGTGAAAAATCCGTTTGTTCTCTAGGATGAGCACTAGCCATAATGAATTGTTCTGTTTTGCACGATGTCATCTCACTGCCACAACTCTGCTTCTAAAATACGGGAACTCTGTCGCTTTACCAATGCCCAGTTTGTTTTGTTCCCATGTGGGGTCTTTGGATTTGCAACTCATTTTATGCTTGTCATGCATCCGCTTATGTTATCCGTCATAAATCATTGTTCCAACCATTGTTTCACCGACGTCTATTAGAGTCTCAGTAGTAAACGAAGCGAAAACTCGAAAGGCTATCCAGGCTTCTATTACGGACCGGAAAGACGATAGTAGTCTCAATACTACATAATGCAAGTGTTCTCTAGTAAGTAGATGTTCTTGCGTGTTCATGCTGGACATGGAAACCAAACTCTGTGTACTCAAGTAATGTCGACTGATCTATCCAGCCCTTGAATACGTTCGATGATCAGCATGATAGTGAGTACTTCAGACCTATTCTTGAACGACCAGATGAACGAGCATGTATATTATTTGCCCCTCAATGGCGGAATCTCCCACGAAACCGAAAAATATAATTAATTAATTAATTAATTGTATATTCCTCGACTATGCGAGAATCGGTTCCCTAGAAGAAACAGATCAAATAATGGTACAACTTTTCCATGACATTACATCAATACATTTTCAGAGATAAACATGGGCGCAATTGCAAATTAGGTCACACAGAGTAATCAGAATCGTTCTGCTGTTTTTCCTGCCAGTGAATCAGGATTCTTCACAATCACATGACAGATATTTGGGCCGAGAGGAAAAATGTAATGAAATGGGGCTGTTGTCCAAAATGTTATGTGTATGCGTTGCGGAAATTTATTCAGACACCATGGATATCGTTTTCGAATGCGTTATCTAGGGACTGTGATGTCCCGAACATCTTAATTGCAAAGTGTATAGCATGTTCTGATATCACTTGGAAGTTTGTTCCAAATCTTTGAGTATTGGGTTAGAAAGAAACTTTCACTGATTCTCGCAGTAAATTTTGGAATTATGATCTTTACCTCTTTGTTACGTAGCGGATATCTACTGTTTACAAATATGTGAACACCGTTTGCAAGACTGCGAATTCGACAAGTTATAATTCCGTTAAGAAAACATATGTTCAGCTTCATTATCCGAAGCCAAAATGGGTCAAATCCAAGCTTATCACATCGCTCCCTGTATGTCAACTTTGAGGAATATCCACATAGCTTTTTCGTGAAGCGTCTCTGGACCCTCTCAAGAGCATGCTGGTCAGATTTCCGTAGATTAGACTACCACTGAACAGTATTCCCTACACGGCAATACATATGTTTTGTAAAGCGATATGCGATATTCCGTGGGGTAAAAATGATGGCATATATAACCGACGGTCTTCATGGCTTTCGAAACTTGGAAGTCCCAGTGTTCAGAAAAGTTAAACGTAACGGAATATCGCACGCCCAAGTCGCGAATTGTCCTGCATTGCGAGATACATGCACCTTGTAGTAATAAACTGTCTGGCGGTACTTGGCATTTGTACGACAAAATATTACATTTGTCCACGGCAAATGACATCTGCCACAGTTGGCACCAGGAGTCAAGGGCTGATAGGTCATCCTGAATGAGACGTACAGCTTCCTGAGTATTTGCACGTGGTTGTGAGTAGACAAGTTTAATGTCATCAGCAAAGATAAACTCAATATCACTTCTTATTCTCTGTAATACATCGTTAATATAAATTAGAAAAAGAAGTGGACCAAGAACACTCCCTTGAATCACTCCACTAGTGATTGCTTTCGGTGTAGAGAAATGGTCGCCTATGCGCACAACCTGCTGTCTACCAATTGGATATGAAGACAGCCAAGAGAACATCGGTTTGCCAATGCCTATAGCCTTTAGTTTGTTTAGTGACCTGTGAGGCAA
The DNA here is from genome assembly GCA_944474145.2 of Dicrocoelium dendriticum. Lineage (NCBI taxonomy): Eukaryota > Metazoa > Platyhelminthes > Trematoda > Plagiorchiida > Dicrocoeliidae > Dicrocoelium > Dicrocoelium dendriticum. Next base: position 1,064,100 of record OX104070.1, read on the forward strand.
TCTATCAAAGTCTTTTTGCATATTCAGGAACAGGATTACGATACTGTTTCCGTTGTCAATGACAGTCGTTGTGTGGTTTAAAAAGTCAGTTTGGCATGTTGCGCAGGATCGACCTTGCATGAAGCCGTGTTGCGAATTGCTGATAATGTTAGCTTTGTTCAAGAATGTAAATAGTTCATCTTTCACTATCCTTTCCATTATTCTAGATACTATGGATGTGTGATTGATGGGACGAAGATTTTTAACCTCGTGGGCAGCGCCATTTTTATGTCGTGGGATAACGACAGAAATTTTCCATTGAGTAGGGTATACTCCGTTGTTGAAAGAGAGGGTAAAGAGGTTGAGCAAAAGCAGAAGGAATTCACTACCACTGCTTAAAATTAAACATGGGGGAATCCCATCAAAACCTGCGCACGTTGAGGAGTATAAGCGAGCGACTTGACCAGTGATTTTCGCTATAGTGAATTCCACTGTGCATAGACCTTCATTATTGTGCGGCATGATAAATGTTGGTGTATCTGATGATTCAGTGAGCATTGATTCGGCAAAATAAACACTGAAAGCTTCGCAGATATCACCTGGTGCGTCGTAGTATGTTCCATCAGGCGTGGTGATAAAACTGAGATGGTCGCTGCAACACGAACCCCGGGCACGGAAGAGTTTGGCTAGCTCAGCTGTTTTACTAGGGCCATTCAGAGCTTTATACTCTTCTAGCATGAAAGATTTGTCACCTTGATGTCTCTGTTCTTCCAGCAGCTTCGACTGCTGTAATAATAGCGCAAAATCAGCAGTTAACTTGAATTTCTGACGAATCTTATGAAGCTTTCGCGCTGCCTTCAATGACTTGCGATCCGATTTAGGTTTGGTTTGGTGAGCACATTTTAGTGTTATTGCTGAATCGATACAGAAGCCAATTACATTATAAAACAGGTTGGTCGCATGTTGAGGGCCTGAAGAGAGAAAGAATTTATCCCAATTCATCGAACGAACCAGGTCCTTGAATGAGTCCCAGTTGACAGAATTGAACAGACGATAATGCTTCGTTTTCTGTACATCGGCCATGCGTAGTTTTAGACAGCATTTGATTACGCGATGATCGCTCCCCGGAAATTCATCAAGAACGTTAACACTGATTGTAGGTGTGCCCAATGAAAAAATGAGATCCAGAGTATTGGAAGAAATTCATCACATCTAGGCTCACTCAGACAGCCGTCGCTTGGTGAGGGAGCTACCCTGTCCTCTGCACGGCAGTAACGTGTAAGTCAGTGGATAGTGAGCGGCGCTATTTCACATCTAGTAACTTATTCACGATGGTCGTTGCCGTCCCCTGTAGCTCAGTGGTCTTAACCACGGACTGGAAACAGTCGAGTTGCGGGTTCGAGCCCAACCAGGGCCCGATGGAATGCGCACTGCTGACGATTCCCGAAAGGATGAAGCGCGCGTACAGTGCTTTTCGGGGCGTGTGACGGCTGTCCTCTGTGCGAGTGAGGCTTGTTTGCGGTAGGAGGCCAAAGAATGTGTGAGTGTTGCGTGTATCGTTAGTCGGGCATAGGTTGGCAACGGTGCGTGCTGTCGGTGTGTCACGTGGTGTGCGTTTGGTTAGTACCGGATGTGGTGACAGGTGGCGATTGCAAGCCATTGTATTGTTTGAATAGTGGGCCAATCCTCGAGGTAATGCAATACGAGGCCGACCCGTGGACGGGGTTGAGCAAGCTCACAGCACCCGCCCGGACGAGAAAAATACAGGTAATTTCATTGGTCTCAGTTCAGAGACCGTTGCAGAAATTACACTGCAAAGAACAGATACTACACATGATCTTAGCTCAGAGAGCCGAGAAGCGATAAACTCCGATCTCACGCTTCCGCAGCACAGTGCATTCCACCACACATTGCACGTACACATTCATCTGCCACTCACACGCACACTGCCCCTCAGTTGACACTTACAAACACTCAAGCACAATAAGCACACCCTCTAGGTTGCGCCATCACCGTTGCGGCACACACTCGCTCAACACACGCATACAACGTCAAGAAACATATGCTCAAACATGGAAATGAGAATCCATTCGTACGGTGCCATACACACCACAATAAACACCGCACCACACTACTCACGCCAAACCTCTTCACCGCTCTGTGCACACCTAATGCAGCAACTACATCACACATTGAACAGTCAGCGTTCCAAGTCAACCACTCACGCAGTCACTCACTCCATTGTCGGTCATCGGTCAACTCATTCACTCACCGGCACAAAAGTGGGCACCCAAACTGACACACACATACGGATAGTTACTAATGCAACTGTGACTGCATCACACCCTGTCAGACATGTTACATGGTAGTTGGAAGTCAGCGCACAGTCAGAACTGCCCATCGCATAGCATTCGAACAATGGGTGCACACGCACATAGACACCAGTGCAACATCACCGACGCGCAAGCACACAGTAGACGCGGTCTGCAAAAACCTATCGACTGTTCAACTGCTTTCTCTGCCCCAACCAATTCGGCGCCCGTTGCTACAAGCACACTGGTCGCCACATCGCTCCTGATTACGTAGGAATCACACGACAACCGAACTGCCTCATCGCGTCGGACTTGGAGTTGCACGCGTGCATGCCGCGACATGTGTGACTGCCTGAGGAGGAGCATGTGAGCGGGACATGGGTGAACGCAGTCGACGTCCCATGATGAAAAGTAGTGAATGCTGCAACGGAACAGAGTGTGTGTATGCTAATGTGAGACCGATTGCTGTGTGCTTCTTGGGTTGCGCGGGACTTCACGGTGATGGAGACGGCCGAGAATGTGTTTTTGTGAATGCGTGTGTGGCACATGTGGTGCTGTGTCGGCGTTGGGTTTTGGTGTGTTGGTAACTCTGTGCGAGTGAGGCTTGTTTGCGGTAGGAGGCCAAAGAATGTGTGAGTGTTGCGTGTATCGTTAGTCGGGCATAGGTTGGCAACGGTGCGTGCTGTCGGTGTGTCACGTGGTGTGCGTTTGGTTAGTACCGGATGTGGTGACAGGTGGCGATTCCAAGCCATTGTATTGTTTGAATAGTGGGCCAATCCTCGAGGTAATGCAATACGAGGCCGACCCGTGGACGGGGTTGAGCAAGCTCACAGCACCCGCCCGGACGAGAAAAATACAGGTAATTTCATTGGTCTCAGTTCAGAGACCGTTGCAGAAATTACACTGCAAAGAACAGATACTACACATGATCTTAGCTCAGAGAGCCGAGAAGCGATAAACTCCAATCTCACGCTTCCGCAGCACAGTGCATTCCACCACACATTGCACGTACACATTCATCTGCCACTCACACGCACACTGCCCCTCAGCTGACACTTGTAAACACTCAAGCACAATAAGCACACCCTCTAGGTTGCGCCATCACCGTTGCGGCACACACTCGCTCAAACACGCATACAACGTCAAGAAACATATGCTCAAACATGGAAATGAGAATCAATTCGTACGGTGCCATACACGCCACAATAAACACCGCACCACACTACTCACGCCAAACCTCTTCACCGCTCTGTGCACACCTAATGCAGCAACTATATCACACATTGAACAGTCAGCGTTCTAAGTCAACCACTCACGCAGTCACTCACTCCATTGTCGGTCATCGGTCAACTCATTCACTCACCGGCACAAAAGTGGGCACCCAAACTGACACACACATACGGATAGTTACTAATGCAACTGTGACTGCATCACACCCTGTCAGACATGCTACATGGTAGTTGGAAGTCAGGGCACCGTCAGAACTGCCCATCGCATAGCATTCGAACAATGGGTGCACACGCACATAGACACCAGTGCAACATCACCGACGCGCAGCCACACAGTAGACGCGGTCTGCAAAAACCTATCGACTGTGCAACTGCTTTCTCTGCCCCAACCAATTCGGCGCCCGTTGCTACAAGCACACTGGTCGCCACATCGCTCCTGATCACGTAGGAATCACACGACAACCGAACTGCCTCATCGCGTCGGACTTGGAGTTGCACGCGTGCATGACGCGACATGTGTGACTGCCTGAGGAGGAGCATGTGAACGGGACATGGGTGAACGCAGTCGACGTCCCATGATGAAAAGTAGTGAATGCTGCAACGGAACAGAGTGGGTGTATGCTAATGTGAGACCGATTGCTGTGTGCTTCTTGGGTTGCGCGGGACTTCACGGTGATGGAGACGGCCGAGAATGTGTTTTTGTGAATGCGTGTGTGGCACATGTGGTGATTGCATTGCGGCGCGTGTGGTGCTGTGTTGGCGTTAGTTTTTGGTGTGTTGGTAACTCTGTGCAAGTGAGGCTTGTTTGCGGTGGGAGGCCAAAGAATGTGTGAGTGTTGCGTGTATCGTTAGTCGGGCATAGGTTGGCAACGGTGCGTGCTGTTGGTGTGTCACGCGGTGTGCGTTTGGTTAGTACCGGATGTGGTGACAGGTGGCGATTCCAAGCCATTGTATTGTTTGAATAGTGGGCCAATCCTCGAGGTAATGCAATACGAGGCCGACCCGTGGACGGGGTTGAGCAAGCTCACAGCACCCGCCCGGACGAGAAAAATACAGGTAATTTCATTGGTCTCAGTTCAGAGACCGTTGCAGAAATTACACTGCAAAGAACAGATACTACACATGATCTTAGCTCAGAGAGCCGAGAAGCGATAAACTCCAATCTCACGCTTCCGCAGCACAGTGCATTCCACCACACATTGCACGTACACATTCATCTGCCACTCACACGCACACTGCCCCTCAGCTGACACTTGCAAACACTCAAGCACAATAAGCACACCCTCTAGGTTGCGCCATCACCGTTGCGGCACACGCTCGCTCAAACACGCATACAACGTCAAGAAACATATGCTCAAACATGGAAATGAGAATCCATTCGTACGGTGCCATACACGCCACAATAAACACCGCACCACACTACTCACGCCAAACCTCTTCACCGCTCTGTGCACACCTAATGCAGCAACTACATCACACATTGAACAGTCAGCGTTCTAAGTCAACCACTCACGCAGTCACCCACTCCATTGTCGGTCATCGGTCAACTCATTCACTCACCGGCACAAAAGTGGGCACCCAAACTGACACACACATACGGATAGTTACTAATGCAACTGTGACTGCATCACACCCTGTCAGACATGTTACATGGTAGTTGGAAGTCAGCGCACCGTCAGAACTGCCCATCGCATAGCATTCGAACAATGGGTGCACACGCACATAGACACCAGTGCAACATCACCGACGCGCAAGCACACAGTAGACGCGGTCTGCAAAAACCTATCGACTGTTCAACTGCTTTCTCTGCCCCAACCAATTCGGCGCCCGTTGCTACAAGCACACTGGTCGCCACATCGCTCCTGATCACGTAGGAATCACACGACAACCGAACTGCCTCATCGCGTCGGACTTGGAGTTGCACGCGTGCATGCCGCGACATGTGTGACTGCCTGAGGAGGAGCATGTGAGCGGGACATGGGTGAACGCAGTCGACGTCCCATGATGAAAAGTAGTGAATGCTGCAACGGAACAGAGTGGGTGTATGCTAATGTGAGACCGATTGCTGTGTGCTTCTTGGGTTGCGCGGCACTTCACGGTGATGGAGACGGCCGAGAATGTGTTTGTGAATGCGTGTGTGGCACATGTGGTGATTGCATTGCGGCGCGTGTGGTGCTGTGTTGGCGTTAGTTTTTGGTGTGTTGGTAACTCTGTGCGAGTGAGGCTTGTTTGCGGTAGGAGGCCAAAGAATGTGTGAGTGTTGCGTGTATCGTTAGTCGGGCATAGGTTGGCAACGGTGCGTGCTGTTGGTGTGTCACGCGGTGTGCGTTTGGTTAGTACCGGATGTGGTGACAGGTGGCGATTCCAAGCCATTGTATTGTTTGAATAGTGGGCCAATCCTCGAGGTAATGCAATACGAGGCCGACCCGTGGACGGGGTTGAGCAAGCTCACAGCACCCGCCCGGACGAGAAAAATACAGGTAATTTCATTGGTCTCAGTTCAGAGACCGTTGCAGAAATTACACTGCAAAGAACAGATACTACACATGATCTTAGCTCAGAGAGCCGAGAAGCGATAAACTCCAATCTCACGCTTCCGCAGCACAGTGCATTCCACCACACATTGCACGTACACATTCATCTGCCACTCACACGCACACTGCCCCTCAGTTGACACTTGCAAACACTCAAGCACAATAAGCACACCCTCTAGGTTGCGCCATCACCGTTGCGGCACACACTCGCTCAAACACGCATACAACGTCAAGAAACATATGCTCAAACATGGAAATGAGAATCCATTCGTACGGTGCCATACACGCCACAATAAACACCGCACCACACTACTCACGCCAAACCTCTTCACCGCTCTGTGCACACCTAATGCAGCAACTATATCACACATTGAACAGTCAGCGTTCTAAGTCAACCACTCACGCAGTCACTCACTCCATTGTCGGTCATCGGTCAACTCATTCACTCACCGGCACAAAAGTGGGCACCCAAACTGACACACACATACGGATAGTTACTAATGCAACTGTGACTGCATCACACCCTGTCAGACATGTTACATGGTAGTTGGAAGTCAGCGCACAGTCAGAACTGCCCATCGCATAGCATTCGAACAATGGGTGCACACGCACATAGACACCAGTGCAACATCACCGACGCGCAAGCACACAGTAGACGCGGTCTGCAAAAACCTATCGACTGTTCAACTGCTTTCTCTGCCCCAACCAATTCGGCGCCCGTTGCTACAAGCACACTGGTCGCCACATCGCTCCTGATCACGTAGGAATCACACGACAACCGAACTGCCTCATCGCGTCGGACTTGGAGTTGCACGCGTGCATGCCGCGACATGTGTGACTGCCTGAGGAGGAGCATGTGAGCGGGACATGGGTGAACGCAGTCGACGTCCCATGATGAAAAGTAGTGAATGCTGCAACGGAACAGAGTGTGTGTATGCTAATGTGAGACCGATTGCTGTGTGCTTCTTGGGTTGCGCGGGACTTCACGGTGATGGAGACGGCCGAGAATGTGTTTGTGAGAATGCGTGTGTGGCACATGTGGTGATTGCATTGCGGCGTGTGTGGTGCTGTGTCGGCGTTGGGTTTTGGTGTGTTGGTAACTCTGTGCGAGTGAGGCTTGTTTGCGGTAGGAGGCCAAAGAATGTGTGAGTGTTGCGTGTATCGTTAGTCGGGCATAGGTTGGCAACGGTGCGTGCTGTTGGTGTGTCACGCGGTGTGCGTTTGGTTAGTACCGGATGTGGTGACAGGTGGCGATTCCAAGCCATTGTATTGTTTGAATAGTGGGCCAATCCTCGAGGTAATGCAATACGAGGCCGACCCGTGGACGGGGTTGAGCAAGCTCACAGCACCCGCCCGGACGAGAAAAATACAGGTAATTTCATTGGTCTCAGTTCAGAGACCGTTGCAGAAATTACACTGCAAAGAACAGATACTACACATGATCTTAGCTCAGAGAGCCGAGAAGCGATAAACTCCAATCTCACGCTTCCGCAGCACAGTGCATTCCACCACACATTGCACGTACACATTCATCTGCCACACACACGCACACTGCCCCTCAGTTGACACTTGCAAACACTCAAGCACAACAACCACACCCTCTAGGTTGCGCCATCACCGTTGCGGCACACACTCGCTCAAACACGCATACAACGTCAAGAAACATATGCTCAAACATGGAAATGAGAATCCATTCGTACGGTGCCATACACACCACAATAAACACCGCACCACACTACTCACGCCAAACCTCTTCACCGCTCTGTGCACACCTAATGCAGCAACTATATCACACATTGAACAGTCAGCGTTCTAAGTCAACCACTCACGCAGTCACTCACTCCATTGTCGGTCATCGGTCAACTCATTCACTCACCGGCACAAAAGTGGGCACCCAAACTGACACACACATACGGATAGTTACTAATGCAACTGTGACTGCATCACACCCTGTCAGACATGTTACATGGTAGTTGGAAGTCAGGGCACCGTCAGAATTGCCCATCGCATAGCATTCGAACAATGGGTGCACACGCACATAGACACCAGTGCAACATCACCGACGCGCAAGCACACAGTAGACGCGGTCTGCAAAAACCTATCGACTGTTCAACTGCTTTCTCTGCCCCAACCAATTCGGCGCCCGTTGCTACAAGCACACTGGTCGCCACATCGCTCCTGATCACGTAGGAATCACACGACAACCGAACTGCCTCATCGCGTCGGACTTGGAGTTGCACGCGTGCATGCCGCGACATGTGTGACTGCCTGAGGAGGAGCATGTGAGCGGGACATGGGTGAACGCAGTCGACGTCCCATGATGAAAAGTAGTGAATGCTGCAACGGAACAGAGTGGGTGTATGCTAATGTGAGACCGATTGCTGTGTGCTTCTTGGGTTGCGCGGGACTTCACGGTGATGGAGACGGCCGAGAATGTGTTTTTGTGAATGCGTGTGTGGCACATGTGGTGATTGCATTGCGGCGCGTGTGGTGCTGTGTCGGCGTTAGTTTTTGGTGTGTTGGTAACTCTGTGCGAGTGAGGCTTGTTTGCGGCAGGAGGCCAAAGAATGTGTGAGTGTTGCGTGTATCGTTAGTCGGGCATAGGTTGGCAACGGTGCGTGCTGTTGGTGTGACACGCGGTGTGCGTTTGTTTAGTACCGGATGTGGTGACAGGTGGCGATTGCAAGCCATTGTATTGTTTGAATAGTGGGCCAATCCTCGAGGTAATGCAATACGAGGCCGACCCGTGGACGGGGTTGAGCAAGCTCACAGCACCCGCCCGGACGAGAAAAATACAGGTAATTTCATTGGTCTCAGTTCAGAGACCGTTGCAGAAATTACACTGCAAAGAACAGATACTACACATGATCTTAGCTCAGAGAGCCGAGAAGCGATAAACTCCAATCTCACGCTTCCGCAGCACAGTGCATTCCACCACACATTGCACGTACACATTCATCTGCCACTCACACGCACACTGCCCCTCAGCTGACACTTGCAAACACTCAAGCACAATAAGCACACCCTCTAGGTTGCGCCATCACCGTTGCGGCACACACTCGCTCAAACACGCATACAACGTCAAGAAACATATGCTCAAACATGGAAATGAGAATCCATTCGTACGGTGCCATACACGCCACAATAAACACCGCACCACACTACTCACGCCAAACCTCTTCACCGCTCTGTGCACACCTAATGCAGCAACTACATCACACATTGAACAGTCAGCGTTCTAAGTCAACCACTCACGCAGTCACCCACTCCATTGTCGGTCATCGGTCAACTCATTCACTCACCGGCACAAAAGTGGGCACCCAAACTGACACACACATACGGATAGTTACTAATGCAACTGTGACTGCATCACACCCTGTCAGACATGTTACATGGTAGTTGGAAGTCAGGGCACCGTCAGAATTGCCCATCGCATAGCATTCGAACAATGGGTGCACACGCACATAGACACCAGTGCAACATCACCGACGCGCAAGCACACAGTAGACGCGGTCTGCAAAAACCTATCGACTGTTCAACTGCTTTCTCTGCCCCAACCAATTCGGCGCCCGTTGCTACAAGCACACTGGTCGCCACATCGCTCCTGATCACGTAGGAATCACACGACAACCGAACTGCCTCATCGCGTCGGACTTGGAGTTGCACGCGTGCATGCCGCGACATGTGTGACTGCCTGAGGAGGAGCATGTGAGCGGGACATGGGTGAACGCAGTCGACGTCCCATGATGAAAAGTAGTGAATGCTGCAACGGAACAGAGTGTGTGTATGCTAATGTGAGACCGATTGCTGTGTGCTTCTTGGGTTGCGCGGGACTTCACGGTGATGGAGACGGCCGAGAATGTGTTTTTGTGAATGCGTGTGTGGCACATGTGGTGATTGCATTGCGGCGCGTGTGGTGCTGTGTCGGCGTTGGGTTTTGGTGTGTTGGTAACTCTGTGCGAGTGAGGCTTGTTTGCGGTAGGAGGCCAAAGAATGTGTGAGTGTTGCGTGTATCGTTAGTCGGGCATAGGTTGGCAACGGTGCGTGCTGTTGGTGTGTCACGCGGTGTGCGTTTGGTTAGTACCGGATGTGGTGACAGGTGGCGATTGCAAGCCATTGTATTGTTTGAATAGTGGGCCAATCCTCGAGGTAATGCAATACGAGGCCGACCCGTGGACGGGGTTGAGCAAGCTCACAGCACCCGCCCGGACGAGAAAAATACAGGTAATTTCATTGGTCTCAGTTCAGAGACCGTTGCAGAAATTACACTGCAAAGAACAGATACTACACATGATCTTAGCTCAGAGAGCCGAGAAGCGATAAACTCCAATCTCACGCTTCCGCAGCACAGTGCATTCCACCACACATTGCACGTACACATTCATCTGCCACTCACACGCACACTGCCCCTCAGCTGACACTTGCAAACACTCAAGCACAATAAGCACACCCTCTAGGTTGCGCCATCACCGTTGCGGCACACGCTCGCTCAAACACGCATACAACGTCAAGAAACATATGCTCAAACATGGAAATGAGAATCCATTCGTACGGTGCCATACACGCCACAATAAACACCGCACCACACTACTCACGCCAAACCTCTTCACCGCTCTGTGCACACCTAATGCAGCAACTATATCACACATTGAACAGTCAGCGTTCTAAGTCAACCACTCACGCAGTCACTCACTCCATTGTCGGTCATCGGTCAACTCATTCACTCACCGGCACAAAAGTGGGCACCCAAACTGACACACACATACGGATAGTTACTAATGCAACTGTGACTGCATCACACCCTGTCAGACATGTTACATGGTAGTTGGAAGTCAGCGCACCGTCAGAACTGCCCATCGCATAGCATTCGAACAATGGGTGCACACGCACATAGACACCAGTGCAACATCACCGACGCGCAAGCACAGAGTAGACGCGGTCTGCAAAAACCTATCGACTGTTCAACTGCTTTCTCTGCCCCAACCAATTCGGCGCCCGTTGCTACAAGCACACTGGTCGCCACATCGCTCCTGATCACGTAGGAATCACACGACAACCGAACTGCCTCATCGCGTCGGACTTGGAGTTGCACGCGTGCATGCCGCGACATGTGTGACTGCCTGAGGAGGAGCATGTGAGCGGGACATGGGTGAACGCAGTCGACGTCCCATGATGAAAAGTAGTGAATGCTGCAACGGAACAGAGTGTGTGTATGCTAATGTGAGACCGATTGCTGTGTGCTTCTTGGGTTGCGCGGGACTTCACGGTGATGGAGACGGCCGAGAATGTGTTTTTGTGAATGCGTGTGTGGCACATGTGGTGATTGCATTGCGGCGCGTGTGGTGCTGTGTCGGCGTTAGTTTTTGGTGTGTTGGTAACTCTGTGCGAGTGAGGCTTGTTTGCGGCAGGAGGCCAAAGAATGTGTGAGTGTTGCGTGTATCGTTAGTCGGGCATAGGTTGGCAACGGTGCGTGCTGTTGGTGTGACACGCGGTGTGCGTTTGTTTAGTACCGGATGTGGTGACAGGTGGCGATTGCAAGCCATTGTATTGTTTGAATAGTGGGCCAATCCTCGAGGTAATGCAATACGAGGCCGACCCGTGGACGGGGTTGAGCAAGCTCACAGCACCCGCCCGGACGAGAAAAATACAGGTAATTTCATTGGTCTCAGTTCAGAGACCGTTGCAGAAATTACACTGCAAAGAACAGATACTACACATGATCTTAGCTCAGAGAGCCGAGAAGCGATAAACTCCAATCTCACGCTTCCGCAGCACAGTGCATTCCACCACACATTGCACGTACACATTCATCTGCCACTCACACGCACACTGCCCCTCAGCTGACACTTGCAAACACTCAAGCACAATAAGCACACCCTCTAGGTTGCGCCATCACCGTTGCGGCACACGCTCGCTCAAACACGCATACAACGTCAAGAAACATATGCTCAAACATGGAAATGAGAATCCATTCGTACGGTGCCATACACGCCACAATAAACACCGCACCACACTACTCACGCCAAACCTCTTCACCGCTCTGTGCACACCTAATGCAGCAACTATATCACACATTGAACAGTCAGCGTTCTAAGTCAACCACTCACGCAGTCACTCACTCCATTGTCGGTCATCGGTCAACTCATTCACTCACCGGCACAAAAGTGGGCACCCAAACTGACACACACATACGGATAGTTACTAATGCAACTGTGACTGCATCACACCCTGTCAGACATGTTACATGGTAGTTGGAAGTCAGCGCACAGTCAGAACTGCCCATCGCATAGCATTCGAACAATGGGTGCACACGCACATAGACACCAGTGCAACATCACCGACGCGCAAGCACACAGTAGACGCGGTCTGCAAAAACCTATCGACTGTTCAACTGCTTTCTCTGCCCCAACCAATTCGGCGCCCGTTGCTACAAGCACACTGGTCGCCACATCGCTCCTGATCACGTAGGAATCACACGACAACCGAACTGCCTCATCGCGTCGGACTTGGAGTTGCACGCGTGCATGCCGCGACATGTGTGACTGCCTGAGGAGGAGCATGTGAGCGGGACATGGGTGAACGCAGTCGACGTCCCATGATGAAAAGTAGTGAATGCTGCAACGGAACAGAGTGTGTGTATGCTAATGTGAGACCGATTGCTGTGTGCTTCTTGGGTTGCGCGGGACTTCACGGTGATGGAGACGGCCGAGAATGTGTTTGTGAGAATGCGTGTGTGGCACATGTGGTGATTGCATTGCGGCGTGTGTGGTGCTGTGTCGGCGTTGGGTTTTGGTGTGTTGGTAACTCTGTGCGAGTGAGGCTTGTTTGCGGTAGGAGGCCAAAGAATGTGTGAGTGTTGCGTGTATCGTTAGTCGGGCATAGGTTGGCAACGGTGCGTGCTGTTGGTGTGTCACGCGGTGTGCGTTTGGTTAGTACCGGATGTGGTGACAGGTGGCGATTGCAAGCCATTGTATTGTTTGAATAGTGGGCCAATCCTCGAGGTAATGCAATACGAGGCCGACCCGTGGACGGGGTTGAGCAAGCTCACAGCACCCGCCCGGACGAGAAAAATACAGGTAATTTCATTGGTCTCAGTTCAGAGACCGTTGCAGAAATTACACTGCAAAGAACAGATACTACACATGATCTTAGCTCAGAGAGCCGAGAAGCGATAAACTCCAATCTCACGCTTCCGCAGCACAGTGCATTCCACCACACATTGCACGTACACATTCATCTGCCACTCACACGCACACTGCCCCTCAGCTGACACTTGCAAACACTCAAGCACAATAAGCACACCCTCTAGGTTGCGCCATCACCGTTGCGGCACACGCTCGCTCAAACACGCATACAACGTCAAGAAACATATGCTCAAACATGGAAATGAGAATCCATTCATACGGTGCCATACACGCCACAATAAACACCGCACCACACTACTCACGCCAAACCTCTTCACCGCTCTGTGCACACCTACCGACGTTTTCTCACTCGCCAATCTCACCTTACAGTCTGCTTACCGTCGACTTAGCCGCCATACCATCAGCTCAGGCTCAAGGTGCAGACATATATCGCACTCTGCAGTTCACTACGCTGCATCTGTCATCTATTCCTCTCCAAACCACGGAACGAACCATCCGCTGTGACATTTCCACAGGTTGTATTAGATTTTGCTTCCCTCTCTCCTTCGGAGGTACAGTCTTCAACGCACTTCACTCACTAGCCTATCCAGGTATCCGTGCACTTTTGAAACTGGTCACCGAACGTTTTGTTTGGCCACGCGTAAACAAATAGGTTCATACTTGGGCTAGCGCCTGCTATCAATGTCAGCACTCAAAAATACATCGTCATACCCCGGCTCATTTCCCGCTCCGGACCCTCGGTTCTCGCATGTACATGTAGATCTGATAGGTCACCTGCCTCCTTCACGCGGATTCGTATACATTCTTACATGTGTCGACCGCTTCATCGGATGGCCAGAAGCCACTCCGGTAACAGACTGCACAGCTGAGACTGTTATCCGGGCCTTCTTAAACCGTTGGGTCTCGCACTATGGATGCCCATCCACCATTACAACTGACCGAGGAACGCCTTTCGAATCTTTACCATTCGATACATTCTGCAACTTTTTAGGCTGTCGCCGCATTCATACCACAGCGTATCACCTAACAGCCAACGGTTTACTTGAAGGCTTCCATAGACAGCTAAAAGCCCAGCTCTGCGCCTTCTCCGACCCAAGATGAAGCGAAAACGTCGTACTCGTACTCTCAGGCATTCGCAACAACATCAAAGCCGACTTGCAATGTGCATCAGCAGAGCTGAGTTACAGCGAGACCCCAAAGTTGCCAGGAGCATTCGTTTCGCCTCCCGCATCGTCGGGTATGTCTCCGCCTAACTTTGCGTCCTCCCTAACACAACGCATGCGCTCACTACGTCACAGTCCGTCCCGTGAGCAAACCAGAGATGTGCAAATGCACAGAGGACTCTCTACCTGCCCTCACGTTTCATTCCGCACCGACACAGTGCGGTTCCCTCTTCAGTTTCCCTACACTGGCCAGTTCAGAGTCCTGCAACGGACTCCGAAACATTTCATTTTAGACCAGAATGGTCATCGAACAACGGTGACCATCGACCGACTCAAGGTAACTTTCTTTGATGAACCACTTGCAGCACATCCCGATGCTATCACACAAGCACCCGGAGCTGCGGTGACTTCCCGAGCACTGGATACCCCGAAACCCTCCGTTCTCCTTGACCTTCAACCTCAGGCGCCCGACCGACGCGGTAGACAGGTCAAACGTCCGGTCCGTTTTTCAGAGTTTGTAAACATTTACTCTTTATTAACATACCTTTTTCGTCTCTAGTGGTAATCGTGCGTCTCATCCACAAACACTGTACAAAATCGACGAAAATAAGCCAAAATAGTTTGAAAACCTAAAAAGCGTATTTGCTTTTATTATGCATTCCATGTTCCTTCTCCGACGTCAAGCCAATTCTCTCGACCCTTGCTCACCCCCTGTGGGTTCTACCTTCCAGAAACTCAACCCCCGGATCGGCCAAGGCAACCATGGAGTGACACGCTAACTAGTTTAAAGCAACCCTCCAGTGGACTCGCCAGCCGGTTGAAGGCCCACGCCTGACCCAAGGGACAGTCAGTCCCCCTGGACCGCGGACTGCCACCAACTGATTGGTCCCCAAACGCCTGGCTCCGCGTTGCCGACAAGGACGCCCGGATTTCTTCGTAGTACGAGGACTGCGGACTGGAGTGTCGTAGGGGGAGTGAAACCACTCAAGCGCACCGTCGGGTTTGCAAAGAAGGAAATGTCCTGTCGGCCTATTCTTTGGACTAGCCAGTTTCTTGTTGCAGTCCGAAAAGCCCGCCCGAGGGCTCACCGATGATGCACTCTGGTCCACACGATCAACATAACTAATAAATAAGAATAGCTTGGACCCACTGAACTCCGCTACACACCCCATCTTGGAGGGCCCTTGTGCAAGCCCACGTTCCTGGTCGCACTCGCCCTCAACTCCCGTTCCCCCACTGACAAGTTCGTCGAACGCTTTCCTCCTCTAGCCTTCTAGGGTGGCCTATGTAGTGCACCAGAAAACACACTCTTTCAGTATTTTAAAACGTTGTATTTTACTGTTGTTTGCACCTTCAAAAAGTCCATTTGTTTAACTTACAGCACTTTCGTTTGCACAAACTGTTTCGGTGAGTCCCGTACTATGTCGTTCCTCGCCTGTTGCGGGCACGTCAAATGTTCCCGCAAAAACGTGCCAGTAACTCCGGCATAATGGCTGTGGGAAGCGGAGTCCAATTGCTCCCCACAACGCAGCAGTGTTCAGCCATCCCGGGACGGGGCCCAACTGCGCACCTTTTGACAACGGTCATTTGCAAACTACCACCTCTTCGTGGTGACTGTTTTCCCTAACTTAATAACCCATAGCATTGGCTGTGTTTCGCCCTTTGTTGGTCGTAAAAGAGCCTTCAGAGGACCACTTGCCTTCTTTCTCTTCGCCTTACTTGGGAGTCGGTCGGGTCACGTGATTTTGTGTGAGTCGTTAGCTGGCCAGCCTTCGCGTCTAAGTCATTAGCACGCGTCTATCGTAACCTCCTCTCGTGTGCGTCCGTTCCGAGGGTTCAGCGTCTACCCGAATACGTGCGGCTAGGATCGTTCTCATGCTCGCTCAATTTCCGTCTCACCAGCGCGCACCCCGGCTAAGCTAACGCCATCAGGTCAACGCAAGTCCGTCCGATTGGTCAGCGTTCCAGGCTGCTATCGTAGGTGTGCACCAACCGTGCCAGCGACAAGCTTATCAGGCGTTACGCAATCAGAACAGAGGCGTTCTCTCAGTTATAACATCGTCCTTGTTCATTAGCTTCCTACTTTTGTAGCCTGCACAATACACGTTGGATCCAGTTTCCTCCAACTTCTCTACTCTATCGTATTTGACACGTCACTTTTGTGTCATTGTGACCGACTAGTATCCCAGGCGTCATCCAACACAGCATTATTAGTGTTTTGATTTGCTTTTTAGTTAGTAATTTTTTATTTTCAATGGTCTGCTTTTTAATGAGTTTCGGTTATAACATTTTTTCTTCTTTGTAAGTGCCCTCGATCTGCTTTAGTTCACCCAAATAATGTCCCACAGAAGATCAAGTTTAGATCGTCGTAGTCGCAGAACAGAAGCATTGCGAAGTCTTTGCAAATCAAGCTGAAGAAAGACGGGCGTTAGCGAACGAGCAAAACAGACAACGTGGCAACGTGCCGAGGAAACAGCAATGCAAGGTGTAGACAGACTTGAGGATTCACGATTACGAAGATGGCGATCGCACATTGCAGCTTCAGATCTGGTTCGTTCTCAACGGAATGAATGCAACAAAGTGAGAATAGATGAAAGATGTTAACAAGAAACTACAGATCAGCGCCCACGCGACTGCAATCACGTCGCACTTCGGTACAACCCGGCTGATGATTATGGATTGAGCCAACATGTCCTCATCGGCTCTATGACTGAAATTTAATGGAGAAACAAAAGGAATGTGTTGCGTCTCCAGAAAAGTTAAACTGCCACAAGGTGAAGAACCGCCAGAGCCAATGAAAACTTTACTTGTTGGATATACCGCCGATTCAAAGCATTTCTTAACTAATATAAGCACATACAACTCGTGTTTCCAAATGACATTGTTTGGAGCAGAAATAGTGACAGCTCAATTCATGCCCACGTTCAAAGTGGAAAACATAGGTAGCATAAAGCCGAATGGCTGTTTTCACCCCCGGATGGTCAACATAAATTCTTACAAATGTATTTCATCGGTGATGCCAATGAACAATGTTTTATCACGGGTAAAAAGGTATGTGCTTGACAAGTCCCGTAGGATAGTTGGAGTACAAATTAACATTGAAAGGATCATCGAATAAGCAAATCGTTATTTCAACCGTCCACCGAGTTAAATGCACTATTGCATAACGATAGTTTGAAGTAGGAATGGGATGTGCACAAGCAAAATAGTATAGAGAGCTGTTATAGTTCAGTAAATACTTGAGAAAGAAAAAAGGAAACGACAACGCTCACACGTTTGTTGCTTCATTTGACAGATGTGGCGTGTTAATCCAGTTTGGCTACATCCAAGCTATTCACATGGACACTTCTGCATGTATCCTCACTGCCACGTTGCGGAGAAGGCCGTTAAGCACATGGCTAAGTTTGAGTTATTTCGTCCTCCAAGTGGAACGGACTATCCCAAGTACTGCAAGTTTGAAAGCGTTTCATCAAGGCATTTTTTGAATAGCGCGTTAATGTAGGGGCAAGGATAACGTGAGTCGGAAAGGCATTCCAGGCACGGAACACATGGAGGTAGGAAACGTTTCGTCGACAATCAAGCCGACTGTAGTGCGTAGCCATTTTGAGCTGATGGCCTCTCAGGTCGGTATTTTGGTTCAGCTGCAACAGATTGCGACATTGGTGAGTTGGGTTCGTCAGTACTAAGTAAACCATGATTAGGTCTTCTCAAAGACGTGGATTTTCACCACTGTACAATCTCGGCGATCGCAGTCCGCGTTGGTAGGAGAGATGAAACATTCCTCTAACGAGTTTGGTCGCTCTACGTTGTGAAGCTACAAGTGCGTCGAGGTCGCGCTTGTGCAGGGACGCCAGGCCTGCATCGCATATTCCACGTGAAGCCTCACGTAGGCGTTCAGCATTTGCGGGAAGATTGATGGCTCAAGGTTGACGAAAGCCCTACGTAAGAGTTCAAGACGTTGACTGGTTCTTTCTGATGCCTTTTCAGCATGTCTCGAGCAACCAAGGTCTACCTGCACGAGCAACCCGAGGTTGTTTTCTTGGGAAGCACTTTGTAACTGTTGGTCCCCAAATCGATATTCATAGATACACTGATGGCATATGCTTACGACTTTGTACTTGGTCAGGTTGAACTGGAGCCGGTTATCAGATGACCACGCATAAGCCCTGTCGAGATCGCTCTGCAATGCCATGTGATCAACCGCTGTTCTGCTGTCATGCCAAATTTTGACATTATCTGCAAATAGTAAGCAATTCGACTGCAGTACACTGCAAAGGTCATTAATGAATGTGAGGAATAAATGTGGCCCCAGTACCGCTCCTTAGGGTACGCCACACTGGAGGTCAATTGGGTCGGAAATGGAGCTGCGTTCTCTCACATTCAGCTGACGTTGCGCTAGGAAGTTGCCGATCCAACCGAGTGTAAGGTCACCGATTCCATAGCTTCGAGGCTTGTAAAGGAGAAAGCGGTGGTCCAAACGATCGAACGCTTTCGAGAAGTCCAGGTAGACAACGTCGACTCTCACTCTGGCATCGTCTGACTCTGTCCAGCTTGCTCGGGCTAGCAGCAAGTTTGTAGTGCAGGATCGATGAACTGAATGTAAGCTACGAAATTTCCACCAGAACAAAATAGTCCAGCGTTTCCCAACTATAAGAGCTTCGTCATCAAAGAAATAATTTAGTGCATTTGTTCAAGACAGCCATTGATATGATGCCATCCGATATACCCAAGATGGTTATTCATGCTGACAAAATGGCAACTGGCGAACGTGTGCGAAGATTCGATACTCTAACGATGGACGAGGTGGCAATTGTTATAGTCAGAGATCAGTTCCAACCTAGAGATATTGTTGTTCATCAAACACACGACCAATTAATAAACGTTGCGGAAACTCATAGCTGCTACGATGCCCTGCAATATGCAATCAATGTTTGGGATAGTGTCGATGTATATCACTATAACGTTAAGACGATAAATCAAGTCAATGACGAAGAAACAAATAAGAAGTGCAACGATATAAATTCTAAATCAGACTGAGTGATGATTCAAGAAAATGAAGACAACCACATGTTGAAATGCGATCAACGGTTTCGCCATTACATCGTTGATGTGTAGGCAAAAATTGAGACAGAAGGTTTGCTATTCATTCGTTTAAATCAAGCCAAGCTTCGCTCTAAAGAATACCTTCATTTGCAAGACGCAGTTGTGAATGGCGGTAAAGCAGCGAACATTAGAATACTAACAATTTTGATCCAATCTTGACAAGATCTTTCAAAGATGAACATATCCCCATTCCGCGCAATCCTAAGATTCCAAAGGATATGTCATTGCAGTTTAGGAGATTGCACTTCCCAATTCGATTGGCAGTCGCAGTTACAATCAATAAAGATCAGGACCAATCTTTTGAAACGTGCGGTTTAGATCTAGAGACAGACTGCTTCTCAAATGGACAGTTATTTGTTGCGTGTTCTAGAGCAGGCAAACCTGACAATTTCCATATCTGCACGGACAACGGAACAAAAAGATTTTGTATACCCACAAGTATTGTAGAACTACATCTATTAGAAAAGTTCGTTTTCTCTTTTCTTTCTTTCTCATTCAATCACACTGAGCCACAGCAACGCGTGGCCGGGTACACATAAAAAAATAATAATAATAAGAATAAGAAGAAGAAGAAGAAGAAGAAAAGGCGTCCAATGTGACTCGTTAATATTCAATCGGACAGTCTTCAGGGCACTGTTTCTTAGATCTAACAAGTAAGAAACGCCAACAACTTTCGCTCATTCGAAATGTACACTAAATATCAGGAGAAGAAAAACACACCTTATTCAGTCATTTATAAGACAGGTGATACCGGATAGCCATGGTATTTATAAAAGCACATTTTTATATTATGGACAGTTTACGACATTAAATCAACGAAATCGCATCGTTATGTACACATAATCAATTAACATTCAGTTTAGGAGTGAACTAAGAACTGCACGGTTATGCATCCAAGTAGAAATTTAGACAACCAAGGTAGCCATCGGGATATGCGCTGTGTGGATTCACTTCCGCACGCCAGACGTCCATTTAGGAGAAGCACCTCGGAATCAGACTCTGAAAGTGCAGGAAACATAAAGATGGGATAAGTATCGCAGGCGGGGGGGGCTAGATGAGGTTCATGTCAACAAGTTGCCAGATGAGAAACACCGATCCGCCACTCACACTGGACATCGTAGACAAAAGTAAGCGCAGAGAAAACGGTTGGAGGTTATTTCTCTCCATATTGTAGCGACGAAATGAAGTCCCAACAGAAGTAGGTCATACAAGGAGTGAAACGAGCCACCATGCAGCAAGCCTCTATGTACGGCCTGGGTACGAGAAAACAAAACACATGCCAGTAACCTTGGTGGTGGTGGTCGCGCGGCAGCGAAGCGCCGTTACGGTGTACAGCTGACACACATTATGGTGGTCTAGAGTGCCTTCCACCCCATGCTGAGGCTGATGTTGCATTCTTGATGCTTCTTCACCGCAGTTGAACTAGACCAACTTACACCTAAACTAGGCCTTTTTAAGCTGGATACATTTCATTCCACTTTATTTGGTTTGTTCTACCTATCTGAAAAATCTGCCATTAACTTCCACTCGTTGCTTACACTTATTGTGGTTATCTTCGTTAACTTTACCGCGTTTGTAGTAAATTTTGTGTAACTTCTGAACATTTTGTAATTATCGCGGATTCATTGCTAACTTCATATGCCAATTTAGCGAAGAGTTATATCACCGTATCTGTATGCATTATTTGATTTATTTTATTTGATATTTTCGTTTCAAGTGATTGGCTGTTGCTTGATATCCCCGGTGTGGCTGCGCTTGATGTGCATGTTGACAAGGTGCCTACCTGTCTATTACCCACTACCTCGTCCATACTGGCTCTAGGAGACAGTTGGTCGTTGCTGGAGGGGACGGGGTGCACGGTCTTTGTGACCGTGCTAGGCCCAAAGAACGATTCCATGCACTCAGTGTGGAGCGGACTACGGTCCAGCCACCGCCTTGTGTGCGCTTGATTCCCAAATACAGCGTGCTTGTGTTTGCCTGTGAAGGAATGTGGGCTGGCTCCGTTGATGAAACGTGGCTCCCATCCACATGCCTCCCGGTCTTATTCCTTCGGGTTTACACTGGATATGGGGTATGTGGTTGGAGATGTGGGTGGGGCAGCGCAAGCCATCCATGGTCCCTCTGTAGGCGCATGTGTCCTGTGGCTGGCGACCATGACGGGCAAATCCGAAACCGGATGCCGCCAACCATAGTGTGCCTCATGCTGAGCTTAATATTGCATTCATGAAGCCACTTTGCCGCAGTCTGGTTAAACCGACTTACACATAATCTGGGTCCTTTTAATCGGGATAAAAGTCATTCGGCTTCATTTGGTTTGTTCAATTCTGTTATTCTGTTGCATATTCTGTGTCCGTTTGGCATGTTTGCATTCCCACAAATTCCACATTGATTGTTTTGTATCCCTGGTGTGGCTGCGCTTGATGTGAATAGTGACAAGGTGCCTACCGGTTGAACACCCTCCGCCTCGATTACTGGCTCCAGGAGACTGTGAATCGTTGGTGGGGGGGGGGGGGAGGCGGTGCCCGGTCCTCGTGGCCGTGATGGGCTCAAAGGGTGATTCCATGCATCCAGAGAGGAACAAGCTACCGCCCAACCACCACCTTGTATACGTCTGACACGCATTAATCCCTACGCAGACAGAGAGGAATGCTGCTACTGTACATACCGAATGAGTGTTGGCCAGCTTCGTTGATGGAACGTGGCTCCCATCCACATGCCTCCCGGTTTTATTCCTTCGGGTTCACACTGGATAAAGTGTGTGTAAGTAATGTTGTAGCAACTTCATCACTTTGCTACATAAGCTTTGGTAAGACCTTGCCCTTACTCAGCCGACATTTTTACTAGCTGCATCGACCATATTTTTAAAGTCCCGCCAACACGCAATCGATCAACGTACTTCGTACATCCGACAACTAAAGTGTACCAACATCAGCAGCGTATCTTCACAGGTTTTCCCTTGTCCTTCATTATGACGTTGTGGGAGCGTTAGCATAGATCAGTGGGAAAACATCCTTCTATATGTTCACGGCATCCAAAAGCGACGGGGCATTAGTCCAGCAACCAGCAACTAAGAAGTGCTCCTACAAAGTGGTGAACCCGACGTCCGGGTGAGTCGTATCTCCTTTCGTCGTTTTTTAAGCACTTTATGTATGCGAATATGACTGCCCAGCAACCAAGGGAAATTAGCATCGCGTCTACCATATCATGCGTTTTCTAAATTGACCCATCGTATCTACTAGTTGTGTACCAACATTTTGGATACAATATCCCTAGCTTTGGTTTCTTCAGGCCGAGTTACTGTTCGAAATTAATCGCATACATAAGGATGCCTTAAAGGTTCACCATGTAAGTTCCCGACTCCCACTAGAATTACGGCTCCGGGCACAGGAGATCTCGAAGACAAGCACTACATATCAACGGTTAAAGGACCTGTTAGTTCGCAAGCTTAGCCTTAGTGAACGTAAGAGAGCGCAAAGTCTATTTAATAGAGAACAATTAGGCGATCGCACTCCTGTGCAACCACTGGGAGCCATGCAAGCTCTGGTCAATGATAACCCTCTGGAGAATTTCATCTTTAAGCGGTTATCTTTACAATGGCTCCCTACTCATGTATAACAGATATTGGAAAATACTCGTCAGAAAACCGAATTGAAAGACCTAGCCCTTATGGCTGATAAAACAATGGAGATACAAGCGCCAACGATCTCAACTTTATCGCTTTGTGCATCTGACAACCCACTCGTAAAAACCGTGCCAGCCCTGCAAGAAAAACTGAGCTCCATTGTCATCGCCAATCGAAGACGCAACTCTCGATCTAACCAACGGCGTACTAGGAATTTTAGTCGTTCACGTGGCATCTGCTGGTATCACCGAAGGTTTTTTAACAGGACTCAGAAATGCACAAAGCCGTGTTGATTTTCCAACTCGGGAAACGAACACGCAAGCTGGAATTTGCGAACCAGGTCGCCTTTTTTCCTTGCGGTACTTCAGATCTGACATGCAATTCCTCGTAGACACTAGTGTCCAAGTCAGTGTTGTCCCCCCACGTCAGGAGGACCTAACGCACTGTTCGGTATACAGCCTACAGGCAGTAAACGGCACACCCAACCGCCGCGCTTGGGCAGCTGCAATCCGCGACGTTCGTGAAGCCGGCTCCTCCTGTCACAGGAGCTAGCTGCAGTAAAGTAAAGCAAGTAAGTGGAGCTGTGGTTGATACACTGACGCGATTCTTTATAGTAAGAGGTTACCAGT
>OX104070.1:1088303-1144796 GCA_944474145.2 Dicrocoelium dendriticum
CTCTCACTGTACTAACAACCCAGCCGCATGCTACGCTTGTCATGCGAGTTTTGAATACAAAGCATTCCAAGAGCCTGCGAATAGGTGCATTGGAATTGCTCGAGTCGCGGTCAGCCTGCTCCATGGAGACAAAACCTAAGTCGATGCAATCTCATTCATCTACTGATGGCTCTGTACGTTTTTTCGACTTGGAACACAAGAGTTAGGAATACCGACAGCGCAAGATTCATGATCAGAATTGCGCACAAATTGGACTCAAGCAATGCATTTTATCCTGCAGCACTTAAAGACGAAAATAATCACGAACTGGAAACAGAATGTGAAGGAATGTGGATCTTCAGCGTTGACCAACTATATAATTCAGCTGTGTCCGGTTACCTGTCGCAAGGACAACTTTAAGTCAACCCCTTAGTCAGCATACATGCAGTTAGTGTAGTTTAGCAGCGCCTTCATGAATCTCAGTAATAGCAATGCTAGCATCTTCAGGGAGTTGTCTGTAAAAACCCTTGAGAATAGCTACACACTCGACCGTCGCTCTACGCCCACAGAGCGCAAACACGACGTGGTAAAACAGAGTGACCTGCAGTTTGCAGTTCGGTGCTAAAGAAAATCCATTCCGACGTATTTCACCCTATAGGTAGGTGAATCTGTCTGACCATGCTCATGGTCACAGAACACGCATGGGCTGTCGGTTTAAGTTGTGTCACAATGAGACATGCAAGTTTCGCAGTGCTCAATTTGTCAAGGCTGATGAAAGCAAAGAAGCAACTTAGGTCGACTCGGAAGATTCAGAAATGTCTGAACTAAGCGGAACGCAAGCGTATGTCTCATCCGGCGACACGCGATGTGAATGCTCATCCAAATCCTACCTGAACGAAATGTTTTCGAAGAGGTTCCGCGAGGAAGCCTAGAGTCACACGTAGAAATGCTACAACTGCAGATGCTTTCAAACAACACTCGGCGATACACACACGGGCTTTTCTGTTTTCTATCATTCTAGCAACTCCGCTAGCTTATACAAGTCTAGGGTTAAGAATCGGTTCCTGACATTGTCACACCCCAGGATCACGTTGCTTCAGTCTAATTGGATGAGTAGAAGAGGAGACTGGACATGTAGGTAGTGCAGTGTGTACTCTTCTGCGTATATTGCAATTTCGGCTCGGAAGACGCATTAGATAGGACTCACCTTGTGCTTCCCACACTGATTAATCCAGTGTGGTTCGTAGACCAAGCGATCATCGGCTCGACAACAGGAGGGTTGGCCAGCACAGAGCACAGCAACCGGATCTTACAGCCAACTTTTTGTTTTGGCGAAAAAGGATAGATACGAACAATAGGAGGATCTGTGAGAAACAAAAAGAGACGCTTAGACAAAGTTATAGTGTGGGCAAACTGCTGCCAGATTACTCATGGCTAAACAGTGTGGGGGATTGAGGTCCATTGTTAAGTTATGGAATTTGTACCGCGTGTTTGGATTGTGACGTGGAATTTCAAACGGGATCAAGGCTCACTATGAAGTAAACCTCGACTAGGTTTTACAACCAAGAACTTTAGTCATAACAACTGACTGCAACCCAGTGGAAGTTTTACAGTCGGCTGAATGGGGTTTGTTTTACGGGAATAAGGATCCGCCCTCACCTCAACCCCTAACCTGGATGATCAGGAGACCGATCTTATCTAGCCGCTAATCAATAGCCAATATGATTGAGTGAGTCCGGAAGCTCAAGAATCCCCATCCGGAACAATTCAATGCATTGTTGAAGCACTCAAACCATCGGAGCATTTTAAAGTCCAGTCTTCTCACCACCAAATTATTTTTAAGCGGCAATCAAATAAGAGAGTAAATGATGCAATGAACTAAGAACGCCAGTTGTCGACACTTGATTTATGTCCCGAAGGTGCGTGTTAACAAACGATTAGATCGGACTGGCTGCAAGTAAACTCTCTAACTAATTAAGAAACCGCAAAACACAGGGGGCTTGCCAATTAACAACCAAGCAGTGCCGTCTATTTCGATGCGTAAAACTCTTAGAAGGCCGGTAGGATCTTACAGTCGTCAGACATTAAGGGAGGCTGTAAGACGTGTTGGCGTTGGATGGTGTCCGCGATATACTGTGACTCAAAATCCACTGGCGTCCAAGAGGTGTGACATGTGTGAGGCGGCGTTTCTGGATAACATGAGAAAAAAGCATGAAGACATAGATCCAATGACTGGAATGCAATGGCGCTGCATTCAACCGCAGGAGCTCACAAACACTGGCTGCAGTATCACCTCGTGGGGTGCAGCTTACGAAAGGAATGAAAAGAGCTCACCACTATCAAATGGTGATCCTTCTGTTTCGTTATTTCATCTGTTTTCCACTCTGTTTCGGAGAAATTTCTGTTCAACTTTCCAACTTATTGCTTTACTCATCTGATTCCGCAATCATCATGATAAAGCGGAAGCAACAGTGTCGACTCAACGGCGGTTTGATGACCATATTATCGTTGTTTAATCGAACTGGTAGGTTGCACTGCGCCTCTATTGTTGAGAATAAAATGTTTATTTATTTGAGGTTCATCACAGCCAACTTCCAAATCAGATGTCGTCCACATGCCCGGAAAAAGCATTAGACTGCAGTTTCAGCCTGTTGGGCATCATCAGTAGTGCGCATCCATCGGATTCATCAGGATTCGAACCCATGACAACCAGCGGCTCGCACCGCCAGTCAGCAACGTTCGTAACTTGCATGACAGTGGAGGATAAGACGCGCTATATCACAGTTAGCTTGTAAATCATGACGGTCCGAAGCTGTCCCCCGTGGCCCAGTGGCATAAGCTGCTGACTGGCGGTGCAAGCCGCCGGTGGTCATGGGTTCGAATCCTGATGGCTCCGATGAATGCGCACTACTGATGATGCCCAACAGGCTGAAACTGCAGTCTAATGCTTTTCCGGGCACGTGGACGACATCTGATTTGGAAGTTGGCTGTGATGAACCTCAGTTATCTACGTCAAAAGCCTCTATTCATGAGAACATCAATTATTTATTTATTAGCTGAGTTATTTATTTTTGTTCACATCTTCTAACATTGCTTATCGGAAATTGTTTGAATAAAGGATTGAATAATATCAGGCAAGGATTCAGTAACGCAGAAAGGTTTGGGTAGACAGCAAGTAAATCCCACAGGCAACTACACAGATGTCGTGTTATGCTGACCTAGTGACCTGCAGAGAAAGTTATGGTCTAAGCGAAGAAAATGATGAATCAATTGTGGGATGAGTTTCGAGAGAAATGGACTTTACTATCCTGGAAGTATAGACATCTCGCCGAAACAGAGATTTGGTGAGTGCGGGTATTATTTGGGTTGATGAATCGATCCTGCAGTGACAGATGTGGTTGAAGTTTCTCTCCTGACGTATGCATTACTAACTAATTATCAATTTCATAGCAGCCTAACTTTGCATATAGTAGGCAGAGATATATCTGATCCTCTGTAGTTCGGTTGCGTTGCATAATGCCGTCGTCTCGAGTCATGGAGTTCACATCCACTTACCAACGATGTTTGCGCAGAGAATAGGAGTTGTCAGTTTAAAACGCGGTAACTAAACTCACGTCGCCTGAGGAGTGGGGTTGTCAAATACGACAGAAGGACAGCTGAAGATTGTAGAGGCTCATCAACACTCTCTGAATTTATTCTTCACTGTAATGTCGAGCGAGAAGGAAAGGTGCCGGCCGCGAAGCTCTTCCACTGGCTATTTCCACCATCGAGTAATACAAGTGGTGCCCATGTGTTCAATACTTCAATAGTGTACGATGGGATAAGAAGCATAACTTTACAAGACCCACAGGATGGATATGCAAAAGAAAATTAAAATCAAATTGTTCCACCGTGGAACGTGAAGTATCCGTGATTAAACCATTGCACTTTATCAAACTGTTGTGCAGTGTTTATCACTAAGATGAAAGTCTAAGAGTCTTTCGAATGTTGTCATGTCTGGTGCCTTCACCCCATTTCTTGTTAATGCATTCCAGTGAGAACAAATTCTGAGTGGGTAAAAATATTTCTTACACTTCAGACGGGAGCGTTGCGTCATTAATTTCAGACGGTTGCCTCGGTTTTGTTTGTGAGAGGCTAGGGTCAAAAGTGATGTAAATGGATGCTCACTTTCAGTTAGTATCCGGTATGTGAAAGTAAGATCTCCGCAAAGTCGTCGGTATTCTGATGAGAACACACCGCGTACACGAAGATGCAGTTCATAACTTAGACTAGATAGTCCACACGTTGCTTTTGTGGCTCTTCTTTGGGGTTGTTCCAGTAGGCGAATTCCTTGTTTTAACCATGGACACCAAGCCTGAATTGCAAATTCAACGTGAGGGCGAATGTAGGAGTTAATCAGCATCGATACTAGCCGTCGCTCGAAGGTTCCGAGAGCTCGCCTCAAAAGTCTCAAGTTCAAGTTCGCCACACTTGGTGCTTTAGAACATTGGAGCGAATTGCCCAGACTTTCTTGCACGATTGTACCTAAGTCGCGTTCACTTGTCACGTGTTGCGGGACGTGTTGCCCCAAAAGGTGTGTTGATGAAGCTGCTGCGCACCGTCAGCAGGTGGCACTTTGCAGGGTTCAGTTGGAGCTGGTTCCTTACTGCCCATTCGTTAATCCGAGTCTGATCTTCCTGTAGGTAGACACTGTCGGATGCTGAGCGAATTGCTCTCCATATTTTAGCATCGTCTGCAAATATTTGCATCGGAGATAAAACGTCTCCTGGAAGCTCATTAATGTAGACTAAAACCAGTAGTGAGCCGAGAACGGATCCTTGTGGTACACCACTGGAGACGCAGACGCTTTCAGAGTGAGTGTCGGCTACTCTTACCTTGATTGCTCTGTCGTGTAAGTAGTCTTTTAACCAGGTGAGAGAGTTCGTTTGATTGTGGTCGCTATGCTCACTTCGTACGGCAGTCCACGTTCTTGTTTGCTATACCCGGTGCCGGTCGAACACGATCGTTGCTTACAAGTAGTCAACGCCCTGTGTACACGGTGTACACATATGCGGCCTGTTGATCTCTAGTGCAATAATTGTTATCAGTGTTATAGAATAGGATGAACCGACAGACTCAGGTTTATAATGCTTCTCTGTATGTAAGCGAATACATTCGCGAGCCTGGGCAGTAAGATGAAGTAAAATACGGGTTGAAAATGTTGCTGCATCTAACCTTACCAATCAATAGCATCCGGATTATAGCTGATTAGTACAATGGGTGGAGGGGGAGGTACTCGGTGACAGTAAACCGTCCACATAACGCATCAGAGCGCGATCATTCGGCTTTGAAAAAACAGTCACCGAATTCATTCTGCATCTAATCAAGCTAACTGCAAAATCAGGGTTTTTATGGAACCTGTTTCTAACCCCCTAAGATAGTTTCTGGTTTGAGGCGGGATGATTTGCACCCGAGGTAAGCTCCAAGTTTCACATGACGATGGGATAGATGGCACAGTATACTGAGAAGTTGTAAAGCACAAATCCGTGTTTGAAACCCATGGAATCAGAGGGGAGGCGTGTTGTCGTCGTCGACTGTTGTGGTTTCCACTGACTGTACGAATAGCCTGCCAGAAACTGTTGTGCCGCCTCCAACCGGTCCACCCCGCAACAAAATGAGAACACCAAGATCTGCCGGACTGAGGAATTCATATCACAGGAGAGCATAGCGCAATAAATAGATTGAAGACAACTACTAACACAACGATATTGGAGATGCTAATTAATGCTAATTAACACAACTAACACGGTTCAAGTTCACAGTTCAACATATCGCTGACCCCACATTGATTGGCGTTTTCATCTCTTCTCGAGTTCGAGTGTGGAATTCTGTTTCTCCATGCAATTTTACAAGCTTTGGCGTGAATCAGTGACGCCAAATCGACTTGATTCTCAGATAGTGTAATTTTCCTCGGAGCAGGCCGTTCGAGACCTAACATCGACTGTCAAGAAAGTAAAGTTGGTTTGCACTTCGGTAGATATGTCGAGCTTCTCTGACCAGGTGAACAAACCTAAACAACAGGAAATAGTATGTAGCTGCGAACACCTGCACAATGCAAGATGGACGGTAGTGCTGTTTGTCGTAGACACACTCTGGTTAATTCATCGACAGTCCAAGGTAACGTTTGTTTATTAGTGGCTCTGGTTTGTGCAACGGTGACCCAAACGACGTCACCTACTAGTTTCAGCCAGTTAAGAGTAAAAAACGACCTGACGAATTTGATACTTACGCCAATTTACTCGAGATGCACGCGAAGTTCTAGCTAGGGGTTTTGATTTCACTATCTTGGCAGATAGCAGACAGTGTGGTCAGACTTACGCCTCACTTGTAGCTGGACACGCCACAGCGCTTGACCCATTGAGTTCTCTGCGAAACACACGTATTCACCAGCGTCATCGGCCTGGACGGGATCGAATTCAATTTGGTTTCCCTTTGGGTGAAGGAAAGCGAAAAAGGTATTCAATCAAAACGCTAAGAAATAGAAAGCGCATGTCCATCGGTCCCTTTAGCACAACCAGTGAGGCAGCTGAACACACATGTCCCTGTGGACAGTGCCTATGGAAACGGAGCACATAGCCATTTGATCAGAGAAACAGTGTAATATCGTGCACTTGTTCCATCCTTGTTTACTCGCTTCTAAACGAGCAAGTTGGTTCTGCAATGTTTTTTTCACAAACAGGCTATCTGGACAACGCAAGTGTCACGTACGCAATTGAGTGTCGATTCGTAAACAAGCGCTCATATGGTTGGTTGAGAACGACCTTGCCTTACTTTCCTTATTTCATTGGTTGTCCTTTCCGGCTTTTCTAGCCATTGTAACGCAGAATGCTTTTAGTAAATCGGTTCCACACTACCCGTGCGCATTCTGTTCTGTTCATCGGCTAAGGGCTATACTTAACAGCAGGTTCGGAGTGCACGGAACTCCAAACAAGCAACTATAATCCACACATTGAGTAAGGGATAGAGCGCAAACAATTCAGTCAAAACATGAGGATTGATTACAACCGCATTTCTACCTTGCTCTAGGGTTGTAGATTTCTGATGATTCGGGGAAACAAACAGCCAAAAATCTAAGAGTTCATCTTGATGACACAAAGCTATTTTGGTCTGTTGGATAAGTTATGGTGGAAAGTGCATCATGGAAGATACGTTCAAAAGGTTGCGATTTATAACGGACTACTGAGAGTGGCCACCTGGTATGTGGTAGGCCGACTGATTTGATATTCGAGGGCGTTCCGTTCAATCTAAATCGAAGACACTGCCACCGGAGAAAACGTAACGTATCGTCAGTAAGGATTGTTAAACCTAGGTACATCAATCACACCATTTGATTTGGATTATTTTACTACAACTAGTGTGAATACCTCGGTGTAACAGCTCAGCGTATCATGTTACCGAGAGTTGCGGAAGTAATGTAAGTAGAGTGTTCACAGTGGCCAACATAGCCTTGGGCGAAGAGCATGATGTGAATGATTTAAGTTGGAGCCTTGTCCAAAACGAACTGAAATGCGAGGTAGCCGGGTGCCAACTGCAAGGTACCATTTTACGCGTCAACTGGTGTCCTGGGGACAAGTTCTATTCAAGCAGTTCAGGGACCGTCCGGGTGTCTAAAGCGGAATAACAACACACTTGTGTTCTAGGGTTGAAACAAGTCAATCTCTCTACTATGTGTGTGGTAAGTACTAAGCAAGTAAGTTGCCAGCCGTACGCCGTAATGGCACTTCGCTGCCGTGCGACCACCACCAGTCACGCGCGGGCTGAGTATACCGCGAGGACGCCCGCCCCTACGCGGATTCGAATCGGTGACCTTATGCTTGCAAACCAGGCGCGCAGACCACTCGGACACCGGCCGACACGTGTGTGATGGTTCATTCAGAATTGCGTGTTTGCACTCGGAGTTTAATCGATTTCCTTATGAATGGCAAAGACAATATGAAACTCGGTTGGATGCAACCGCCCCATTTACCTATAACAATTGGCTATCGAATTGGATGGCATGCTGTACTTTAGCTGACACAAGCGAGATGTCACTGAAGTGTTTTACCGGCCCAAGTCAACCCTCCCACAAAACATGTAGCCAGACGCTTACATGTGAAAACATAAACTTATCAAACCTGAGCCTTTCACATTTTTGCCGTTTTTCAGCATTTTAACACGAGAGTGGTCATGAGAACGGCCGCGCAGGGGCCTGACAGGTTATGCCTGACTTGTGTCGTACCATCCATAGCCCTAGCACATGCCCCACATACAGCACAAGCGCAATGGATTAATACCGGAAAGCACCCGGAAGAGGGGAGCCACAATTGATCCGGTATTTATCGGCATTTGTTCGAAAAACACACCAAAACACTAGCAACAAAAGCGATACAAACCTCAATGATTACTCTTCTAATGTCAACAGTATGAGGACAATGAACAGTTTATCTCAACAAGTCAGACTGCAAACGGTGACTGTGCAAATGACTGCGCCTCACATGGCATATTTATCTGGCAAGTGAACCCATGGGACGCGATAGTCGCACTAATGATATGGTGCACCGCGCTGTACGTGTGTGAGAACGAGCCCACTGCATGACACGCGAACTAAAGTGCAAGTGATATGCAATGGCAGGGCAGCTCGACACACGAAAGTGTCACATGAGAAACGCACTGCTTAAAATGCAAGGAACAATATAGCCGTCTAGAGTGTCGACGTAATTACTTCTCCTTTCGGGTTTGTCAACCCTGGAACGTACTCCCAGACCCAGTTGTATCCTCTCCTATCTTGGACGCTTTCAAAAAACGAGCAGATGTTTCTCTTATTTCCCAGCAGTTTGTTACCTAAATCCCCTATTTTGGATTACGCCAAGCATACTTTTCTACATGATTTATTTATCAAATGGACCCAAGTGAGCGATCCTATTTTACTTTTCTAACGCCTTATATCAACGCCACTGCACCCCAGTGTATTTCTGAACGTTTACGCTCGACTTGTTTAATTTTAAGCTGATGTTATTTATCCAAGTATTCATCTCGGCAGACGTTTGGTAGATGACCCACATATATTTTGAGTTCATCGTATTCACTCCAACCATCCTACGGGATGTGTCAAGTACTCGCTTTTACCCCGTGATAAATCATTGTTCATTGTTCATCATCATCATCAATAAACACACTACCTAGAGGTGGAAAACACCTCATCTACTGTGCTGCAGGAGTCTGTGGGCGATAATGAGATCATGGAATGACACTATAATGAGGCACCGGGGCTGTGGATGGAAGAAAAGGAGGGGTGGCCAAGCGATGACTTGGTCGAGAGCAATGAAGGGCCTCATTTCGAAGTTGGCCTCGGTTGGAGCTTCACGGCTCACTGGTTGGGGTCCAAAAGACGATGAACACGTTTGGCTAGATACACTTGCTGACATGGCAAGGAGCCGACCTCAGTGGAGTTCCAGTTGTGAGTTTCTTAGTCCTTCCCCATCCCCGTTAGCCTCCCGCTGCAAGCACGATCTCATTTCGTGCATAATATAATTTCACACCGGAATTTGGTTTGCTGCATAGTAGCCGGCTGCTAGTTTTGCAGAACGATGCCCATTCGTTACTGGTAGCTCAGCTGGTATACAACTGTTGTATTTCTATTCTTTTTCTTTTATTTATTGCGGCACAGTACCTGAGGTGTTTTACACGTCTAGCTAACGTGTATAATGATGAATGATGATGATAGCGAGACACAGTAGCGCGAAGACTGTAAACAGATTAAAACTGACTCAGTGGCTTAAGCTGCTGGGTAGTTGCCATCTGCCTCTAGCGGTCATGGGTTCGATCCTCCTTAGAGGACCGAGGGAATGAGTACCAATGAATGCCCCGATAGGGCGAAACTCTCATTTTTGACCGGTGCAAGAAAATAGGGCTGTACACCCTAGATTATCGTCGAATGAGGGTAGACCTCATCATGACGCACCAGATATCACATCTGGGTGATTACCCTATGTTGAGACCACTGCTTCATCTGCGCAAATCAAGCAGCACACGAGGACACCGGTATAAGCTTGTTGTACCGGATTTGAACCGTGTCGCTCACCAACTCTGTTTCGAACGCAGAGTGGTGAATGTATGAAAGGACCTGCCGCAGCACGTAGTAAAGGCAAACACAGTGTCGGAATTTAAGAAGTTCCTTGACAAATATTTTGCAGACGCAAAATATATTGAGCGAAACACAACATAACGGGTACATGTTCATGAGTGACGATTGATGCAGCTACACAGAGCAAGCTCTACTCGCTGCTCCTAACCAGTAATCAGTACAGAAGTCGCACAGGGAGCGGTTTGTTTGTGGCAATACAGTAAAACCTCTGTAAGTTGACTACTCAAAGGATCGGACCAAAATGTTCACTATAAGAGGTGGTGTACACATGAGGTCATGTGCAAAAGCTTAGCGTGCCGTATTTTCCCGGTGTGATTAGTACGGTAGAAACACTATTTTCACGTGCATCCTGTTTCGAGTAATTTAGTTGAGCTTTTACATAATGGTAAACACAATTTAAGCACACAGTATTATAATAAATAAAAGACAATGTGATTTCCTCAAGGTTTAATTATTTTTGGAGGAAAGCATTCTTTGATTGTTGCACCTATCACAAACGTTATTGAATAGGCCAGCTTGGAACTACTTAATCGTTGAAAAGACACGTCTGGCTCGAGAAATGAACAGTATAGCAATTTGCCAAGATATGAATGTCCCGACATATTATTCAGAAAATGGCTCAATAAAAGCTTGGGGAATTCGGTCAAGGACCGCACGCCCAGTATGTGCCAATGTTTGTATAGTTATAGTGATTGTTTTGGTAGGCTACACCTCGCATATAAACATCATACACACGTATGGTTCCTTGGATGCCAGAGATGAACAGTTCAGAAATATCCAAGGTCGAGAGACCCAATGACAACAGATGTTTTACTGACGCAGGATAGGTATATTTCCTATTGATTAAGATGAGTGGATGGTGCACAATAGAGGAGGTTGCCGAGAATGCAGTTTGTGGGTGGTTTCTGATGGCCGCCGCGTGATCACCGACGCCGTGTTTAACAACTTTGTTTTGTCAAGGTTGAGCCATCCAATGTGTGTCACATACAGCAATAGGTAGTAGCGTCCTGGTTGATGGACAGATCTGGCTTGATGTGGGTCGTTGGTGTGGGGCTACGTGGTTCTGGAATGGCTGTAGCTCCCCGACGGAGTAGAATCGTTGTAACTTGGCTGGCAATGTCATTGCATCGTTTGCAGCGTGCATCATGGGTTACATTGCAAGATCGCAGCACGTGAGAGACTGAACCGTGTTGGCCACATGAGCCGCAGCAACTGTGATCGGACGGGGAACACAGTGGTCTGTCTCTGGCTTGTCTGACTTTGGCATGAAGGGCGTCTGCGCGTAATTGAGTTGCCCTGATAAATAGGCACGGAAAGACGCGTGCAGATTGTCGGAGCCATCCATGAGAAATTGGTTGTGTTGGAGCTTGACGTAGAGGGGATCCGTCAAAGGTAGTGAGTAGCTGAGTCTTCCATGCCTCCTTTGCCAAGGTTTTCTTCGTCAAAGTTTACTCGCCTACGATGAGTGGCGAATTAACTAGCTGATGTATCACCGAAGCGGGTTCACGAATGGTCCAGCTCAGGATGGTATTCAGGTTGGAGAGGTATCGCTCTAACCTATCAATCCGAAGTAATGGCAACATGGTTGAGGGACTAGGAATGTCTATGCCGTGCTCATTGGTGGATGCATGGAAAAGGTGATGGGTAATCTTAACCAATTGCGAAGGTTGGATTTGATTAATTTGTTCATCGTTTTGAGAGTGTATCGATGTATTACTGCCAACAAGAGGCAGTGGATGTGTCGTGGGATGTGAAAGACCCTGAGAACTCCAATCCGCTGGTGTGGTTTCACTGGTGCTTGCGAACATTTTGGATTGCTGACGCAACTTATCAAGCGAGTGAGGCGGTAGCTTACCGTGCCAGGTAAAAGGCAAACCCGGGAACCTTGGCGAATCCATCGGTTGTACTGATGGTAGGTTCGTCGATCGTACTTCAAGGTCAGAGGTTTTCAGTAAGGTATTGTTCCTGGATCTATCGATCACGATGTTTACGGTCTTAGTTTTCATTTGGTCTATGGAAAGACCAATAAGCTGTAGGTCATTTTGGAAAGTCAGGAGTCGTTCCTGCAGTGCACCTTTGTTTTCTGCTACGATGCTCACGTCGTCCGGGTATGCATACTAATCGACCGTGTCTACGGGGCACATCCAGCAACAGGAGGCAGGTTTTTGAAGAGTTCGTCGAGCGTCATGATTAAAAGTGGGGGAAAAAGTGGGCCCCCGTTTCCTAACGCCTCGCGCTGGATGAATTCGCACCTCTCGGAACGTCGAGGTAGCCGAAGAATAGAAGACAGGTAATCAATAAAAATATTAGGGGCTCCAAAAGTAGATGCAGCTCTAATTAGGGAGTCATGAGAGATGGAATCAAAGGCCTTTGAAATGTCCGCAGAGGTGAAGAACAGTGAAAGGAGCGAATCATGGAATGAAGGGTAGATGGGGCCTCAAAACATCCATCTTTTCGTAGAAAACGGAATTGTAGGCGATCGGATGGAAAGGAGGAGATTCAGCGCTCAGAGAGAATACGGTGCAAAAGGTGAATGAAAACGGAAGTGAGAAGACGAAAGCTGGCAGATGTTAACATTTCGTATTGTCTCGTCAGTGCCAATACAATAACAGGAAAATATATATAACAACAGCTAGGGTGTGACCGGATAAACTAGAGACAGGGTGGGGTACAGATATGCCACCGTACGTCCATGGGAGCTTTAAGTTTACAAACAGCTGCTTTTGCACACAGAGTGCCGGTTTGATCCTGCTGATCGCGACAGCCTCGGCGAAATGTAGAATGCGGCTGTTAGCATGTCTCAACAAGATTGTGAACTGTGTCAGGGTTGAATGGATGACAAGTGGCCAATAAGTGTCTACCTATGGATGAGGCAGGTGGCTTTCGTGAACAGGTGGTAGACGAAGCGGAAGACTGGATAATTTCACGCTGCACCCACTTAGGTACATGTTCCCTTACTCTGGAATTCAACATTCTCTCGGTACGGCCTATGTAGCGTGACTCGCAGCTACAAGTGAATTGGTAAATGCAGTGTGAAATGGCGCCGGAAGCTTGTCTTTCCTTCGTTGGGGGAACAGGCACTTTGTTGGTTCGGTTAATAAGCACAGCTTCAGCAGCGAAATAAGTCCTGTGAACAGCGGAAATTAATCGCTTGGTTGTCCTCATGGTGGCAAGATCACCTTTAAACGGTAGTTCTATAAAGATCTTCTTTTTGGCCACAGTGGGGACTTTTTCTCTCGCTACTCTCGTCTGGCTATGTTTTACGATAAACCGGCGAGGATAACCGTTTTTCAAGAGCGTATTAGTCAACAGCTCTTGTTCCTCTTCCAGGCAATCGGGGCTGCATATTCTTCTTGCGCGATTGAACAAGGTCTGGACTAGTGTCCCATGGACGTAGGGGTGACATATCTGTATCCCACCCTGTCTCTAGTTTATCCGGTCACACCCTAGCTGTTGTTATATATATTTTCCTGTTATTGTATTGGCACTGACGAGACAATACGAAATGTTAACATCTGCCAGCTTTCGTCTTCTCACAGCGTTGTTTAAAATGCTCAAGGGAACTAATTGTTTCGAAAACGGAAGTCACAGATATTGTGCAGAAATGTTCGGAAAGCGTGGGAGACGAGAGCTTCGGAATCAAGGTAACTCTAGCCACGTTAAGATGAGAGGGGTATGGGTAAGAGGCAAGAACGCAGTTCAGAAAAGATGTAACGGAGTGGGGGTTTGTGCGTTCACCGTCTTTCGCTATGGTGCAGTCGACGCCAGACGCCGAGCCAATTATCTGGCGTAGCGAAAAGGGAACTTCAGATACAAAGATGGGTTCAACAAGATGTAATTTAGGCGGGATGATCACGCGTGGGGATCGATGGTCAGGCGCTGGTGGCTGTGAGAATACCCCTGTCTAATATTCGATGAAGCCAGGGAT
The DNA here is from genome assembly GCA_944474145.2 of Dicrocoelium dendriticum. Taxonomy (NCBI): domain Eukaryota; kingdom Metazoa; phylum Platyhelminthes; class Trematoda; order Plagiorchiida; family Dicrocoeliidae; genus Dicrocoelium; species Dicrocoelium dendriticum. The sequence goes on from OX104070.1 coordinate 1,102,373, forward strand.
TCGTCTCTCCTCTTGTAGATAGGTGGTCCGCCATCTGCCATCGAGCACCATCGCCGACGAGTCCCGAAGCCTAAGATGAGAAAGACGTTGAATGTAACCGAACTGGAGTCTACGACGTTGTTGTGCTGAGCGTTTTTATGTAGTTGCAAGGTTTGGTTGCTCTCCAAGTGTGTGGAAACCACGTCTAACAAAGGTCGTCGAAGCGCGTACTAAATTCGTGTCGGGAACGGTGGGTTAGAATGTCGGTTAACAGATTTCATAGGTTGGTGAAGTGTACTTGGGTTACATCTGCACATAGCAGGAGTAGGCGGATAACCTCTCGGTGCAGATGTTGGAACTCTGTGCACTGTTCAGATACGGAGATATCTGAGTCATCCATCACAGCCGTGGTAGATTATCCGTGTGTGAACGAAGATGACACGATTCGAGTAGTAGTGGGACGCGTGACGCTTGTCTTTGAGTCTTGATCAGCTGAGCTTGTGTAAGCGACGTCCGAATCAACTGTGTGGCTCTGGTATACACTCAAACTCTTGAGTTTGACCTGTACAATGAGTGAGCAAGTATTCCAAGGGTAAGGCGTGATGCGTGCCTGTGTATGTGGACGGATGAGGAAGGGTTCACACAAACATCGTTTTTTGCGCTATCTACTGCAAACGAATCAATTTGGTATGAAGATTATGGCGAATTCTTTGGTCGGACAATCTCAAGATCACTGAGGGCGCCTGCATTCATTGATTATTTGAAAAAGTATCCGAAACACTGCGCGTAACTCGCAGTTTACTGCTTTTATCTAACTAAACGAGATATCAATAAAGATTTTAAGAAAAGTTGGCCTCGTCAAGTGATTGAAGGATTTTATACTTCGTTTTATCAAAATGCGGTCGTTGCTTAAAGATGTGGGATTGATTATTTAAGTAACACCTGTGCACCCTTTACCCTTTCTGTTTATAAATTGCAAAATCCCCATATTTACTGATACTGTTTTATCACATCCGTGCTAGATAGTGTAAAACGCTGAAAATGGATCCATCTGGATGCATAAAGCTTTCCTCGACTTCACTTGAAACGGTCAAGGTAAATCTGTAGACGCGATTCTGTGGGCACGCAGCGTACGAGGTAAGTATCCATGCGCGTAAACACTGAGGGGCGGAACAAAGATAAACAGGCGTACACGCAATCGTCATCATCACTCATCGTTATACACGTTAGCTAAAGGTGGGAAACAGCTCAGCTACTGTGCCGCAATACATAGAAGAAACAGAATAGAAATACAGCAGTTGTATGCCAGCTGAGCTACCAACAACGGATGGGCATCATTCCGGAAAGCTACCATCCGGCTACTGGGCAAAAAGAAATATTATTATGTAAAATTATATTACTCAACGAAATGAGATCGTGGTTGGAGAGGGAGGCTAAAAAGGATGGGGAGGAACAAAGAAACTCACAGCAGGAACGCCACTGAGGTCGGCTCATAGCCAGGTCAGCAAATGTATCCAGCCAAACGTGTTCATCGTTTTTCGGACCCCAACCAGGAAGCCGAGACGCTCCAACCGAGGCTAGCTCAGAAGTGAGGGCCTTCATTCCTCTCGATCAAGTCATCGCTTGGCCACCCCTCCACTTCTTCTAGAAACATCCCCGGTGAGCAAACAACGCACGTCGCGGCAGTCGGTTGGCTGGAATGCGCAACACGTGTCCAAGCCATCGGAACCTGGTGCGTGAAATAACGGTGCTGAGCGGTTCAGTTCTTTTTCCTGTGCCGTAAACAAGATGTCGAACACGCTCGTTGTTCACGCGCTGTTCCCACCAGATGTGAGCCAAACTGCGAAGGCACCAATGGTCGAACCTAACTAGCCTCTTTATGTCCGCTGATTTAATGGACCAGGTTTCGCAACCGTACAGTAAGGTGGAACGTACCGCTGCATTATACACTCTACCCTTCAGGGCAAGAGTGATGTCGTGCCGCCGCCATAGGTGGCGAAGATTAGCAAAAGCACTTCGAGCATTTGATATTCGGTTGGTGATCTCATCTTCAATCCCACGGCCGCTGATACAACTGTTTAGATAGTTGAATTTCTGTACGACTTCTAACTGATCCCCACCAAGGGTTAGCGTAGGACGCGGTCCCTGCCAAGCTTGGAGGAAAGCTTTGCACTTCGTTGGTGCAAAGCAAAGCCCGAAGCGGCTGACAGCCAGTGCTAATCTGTCTAGTGCAGCTTGGCACTTCTGGAAGCTGTCATAGATTAGGGCAACGTCGTCTGCATACACCAAGTCAAGAAGCTGTTCTCCTGGGAGCAGCTCCACACCTTCTAAGTCGTGTCTTGTAAATGCTATCACCATGACTTGGTCAAAAGTGAAGTTGAGGAGTAAAGGTGACAACGGGCATCCTTGTCTCACACCGCTGGAGATATTGAAGGGCGGCGACTGCTTGCCGTAAGCCCTCACTCTGCCACTGCTACGCGCGTATAATGCTCGGATAATATTCACATATTTCTCGGGCACACTTTTCCTGAGTAGACAGTTCCAAAGGGCACATCGATCAACCGAATCGAAGGCACCTTTGATGTCGAGGAACACGACTAAGGTGGGCCGCTAATATGTGTGAAGATCTCCAACAACTGACGCAAGGTGAAGATATGATCAATGCAGCCACGACCCCGACGAAACCCGACTTGCTCCTCACGAATCTGGCTTTCACGAGCGCCAGTCAGTCTGTGACGGATTAAAGAAGCAAGTAATTTGGAGGCGATAGCGATCAGACTGTTTCTTCTATGGTTGCCGCATTCCGAACGCGAGCCTCCTTTGAAGATGTGAGGAATAAAGGAGCGGCTCCAGTCGGTTGGGATAGTTTCCTGCTCCCACAGTTTCACTAGTAATTCATGTAAAGCATCAACAAGAGCAGAGCCACCGAATTTGAAGAGGGCTGGATGAAGATCATCTGGTCCCGCGGCTTTGTTCAACTTCAACTGTCCGATCTCACGCGCGACTTCTGAGCGAGAGGGCGGATCCAAAGGGACAGCCCAAGGAGCAGGGCAATCACTGGCCGGTGAGGAATCGAGCAATTCCGGCCGATTAAATTGCTTTCCAAAATGCTCAACTCAACGCTCCAAACGTTTTGACAAATTGTGGATAGGCTGTCCACTCTCATCACAAATTGTTTCACTAACACCAGGTCTCCTGCTGTCCGTTTCCCGTATCAGACGGAATAACTTGCGATGGTTACCAAGGGCAGTGGCCACTTCCATCTCTGACGCACGAAGAGACCACCAAGATTTGCGGTCTCTCTTCAGGGTAGCACAGAGTTTCGCCCGGATCTCTTTGTGAGTTTCATGGTGTTCGTTTCCAGCCGGGATATGCACGCGAGCGTGGATAAGTTCCGGAGACCGCGAAGGGACCCAATGTCCATGTTGGCTATTAGACATACCACATGAAGAATTGTCTACTGTTAGTAACGTCTGGTGAACATGCGACCAGTGACCTTCAATTGTCTCCAGTGAGCGCTTACTCAACTCGCATGTCAGCGTACTTTGATAGGCATTCAGAACAGCTGGCTTTGTCAATTGGCTGGTGTCAATGCGCTCACAGCGTCGTCTTGCGCGTCCGCCAAAACGCATCCGCATGTCAGCACATACAAGTGCATGATCGGTGTCCACACATGTGCTCCAAATCGAGCGACAATTCTGGATGCAGCCTCTCCAGCGGTAACTTATGGCAATGTGATCGATTTGCGTCCAAGGCTGGTTCGAGGCTGGTGGGCGCCAAGTCACCTTCCGGCGAGGGCTGTGTCAGAAGTTAGTGCTTGCAAGAAATAACTTGGCATTTTCACACAAATGAAATAACCGCTCACCGTTATTATTACGGGGGCCTACACCGTGTTGGCCGTCTCGATGCATTTCATCAGTGGACAATCTTCCAACTTGTGTGTTCAGATCCCCAGGCAGCACAGCAGTGTCCGTGCTTCTTCTGTGGCGAAGGAGCTGGGTCAGTTGGCGGTAAAAGTCGTCTTTTACCGAATCATCGCTAAAGTTTGTGTGCGCGTAGGCAACGATAATGAATAAACACCTATTAGCCCCGCGCGACCTCGAAGATTTAAACGAACCAGCCACTCGGACCGCACACCTCCGGCCACTGATTGGAATCCAAACAACCAGAGCAGCTTCAGCCCGGGGACTCAGAGCAAAGCCAACACCAGCTTGGCCGGAGCTCGAAGCTGCATCGTCACCGGATAGACGCAAGGAGAAAATACTGCTGGTGTCATCTGAAGGGGATCGCAGAGTGAGCACTGAGCTCGCGTCTTGCAGGCGGGTCTCCGATAAGCAGCAGATATCGATCGAGAGGGTCTCTACTGTTCAGGCAACTGCTGCCTGTTGACCGATCTGTAGTAATGTGCGTACATTGAGGTATGCCAATCTGAAGGTGGATCGAGGGCTCCAAATGGAAGCCGATGAACTGGGCTTGACCGCTTGCTTAGACATGGGCTTGTCGACAGGACAGCAATGACGCACCACGTTAGCATGTAAGTTGAAATTAGAAGATAAACGTCTAGTAAAGTATGTTGGGGGAGGGTCAACGATCGGGGGGTTGAAAACTGGGGGGATAAAAGTGAAGCTGGAACGGGACCATAAGGGAGAAAAGGCGTAAGAGGGGGAATAAGAAGACGGGAAGGTTTGAGCAGTAGCATCTAGACCCTTATCCATCCTACTCGATGCAGCAGATAAGGCACGGTTGATTATTCTCTGCGGTGGCCAGAGCATCAAGAAATTTGTTTGAAGAGAGATTCATTGTATTGCGTGCGCAGGATACTGTCAGGTTGCCCAGGCCTAGACAGGAGAACGATTAGGGTTCTCAACCAAAGCCTTTTGTTCAAAAACCTGACTGCAAGATAGCGGGTTCGGCGTTGGGCTACAAGGAGTCAGTTTTAAGGAATAATGAGCCACCCTCATTCCAAACCCCAACCTGGAGGACCAGGAGGCTGGGTTTGTCTGACCACTAACCATTGACCAATCTGGTATGAGTGGCTCTGAAGGTGCAAAAGGCACCACCCAGCATAGCTCAATGGATCACTGAGGCACACAAACCATCGCAAGACGGTAAGGTCCAGCCACAACGCGATGGACGCGCATAGGCAAATAACATGCTGTATCGTCAAATATCCACGCGGCCGTCAAGTGCCGCTGTTGTGGATCAGGGGTATTTCATACATTGCCAAATCTTCCTACATAACGATTATCAGCTGAACAAACGAGCCGTTCAGCAACCAGTACACAGTAAACCTTTTTATGGTCAAGTTACAGGGGTTAAATTAATAGTGACCAGTGTTGGGGTGAGCAACACTATAATGTTTCCATAATAGTGACCATCTTGGCCCAAATGGTTAACCTACTTGATCGAGAGGAATGAATGCCCTCACTTCCAAGCTGGCCTCGGTTGGAGCCGCACGGCTCCCTGATTGGGGTCCAAAAGACAATGAACACGTTTGGTTGGATACACTTGATGGTATGGCTAGGAGCCGACTTCAATGGCGTTCGTGCTGTGAGTTTCTTTGTCCCACCCCATCCCTCTTAGTCTCCCCCTCCAACCAAGATCTCATTATTTAGCCCTATGTACTTTTGCGTAGTAATTTTTTGTTGCATGGTAGCCGGCTGGTAGCTTACCGGAACGATGCCTATCCGTTATCGGTAACTCAGCCGGCTTGCATCTGTTGCATTTTTCTCTCCTTTTTTCTTCTATGTATTGCGGCACTGTAGCTGAGGTGTTTCCCACCTTTAGATAACGTGTATAAGGAGGTTGATGATGATGATGGTCAGCGCAGAGTTCTGGTTCCATAAAGTTTACATGGTGACCTTTCAAGCTATGAAAGAGCGGTTGACTTAAAGAGGTGGTCAGGATAGAGCAGTGGTCAGTTTAGGAGGTTTTTTACTGTAGGTCAGGGTTGGTATAAAGGGGCACACACACACGTAGTTGGGGTAAAGGGTCACACAAGGTCATCACCATCATCATTCACACGTTAGCTGCAAGTGGAAAATACCTCAGCCATTTTTCCGCAATGCAAAAGACAAAAAGAAAAACACAACAGTGGCACGCTGGCTTAGTCCGCAGTAACGGATGGACATCGTACCGGAAAGCTAACAACCGGCTATCGTACCATAAAAAGAGTTATATTATGCCTAGGAAAGCGATCGTGATTGGAAGGGGAGGCTAAGCAGGAGGGGATGGACAAAGGAACTCACAACATAAACGCCATTGGGGCCGGATCCTAGCCATATCAGCAAGTATGTCCAACCAAACGTGTTCATCGTCCTTAGGACCCCAGCCGGGTAGTCCGGATGCACCAATCGACGCCAACTTCGAAGTAAGGGCTTTCATTTCTCTCGACCAAGTCATCGCTTGGCCCCCCTCCTCCTCTTCCAACCGCACCCCGGCACGCAAACAATGCACGTCGCGGGAATCGGTGTGCTGGCATGCGCAACACGTGGCCTAACCATCGGAGCCTGGTGCATGATATAATGGTCCTGAGCGGTTCACTCGCTCTCCCGGCACCAAATACGCGACGTCGAACAAGCTCATTGCTCACGCGGTGCTCCCATCAGACATGAGCTAAGCTGCGAAGGCCGCTATGATCGAATGTGACGAGTCGCTTTATGTCTGTCGACCTGATGGGCCTGGTTTCACAACCGTACAGGTGGGTTGAACGGACGGCTGCGTTATAAACTCTGCACTTCAGCGCAAGAGTAATGTCGCATCTGCGCCCCAGGTGGCGGAGATTGGTAAAAGCACCTCGAGCTTTCGCTATACGGTCCGTAACCTCATCTTCGATCCCTCGGGCGCTAATATAGCTGCCCAGGTACTTAAATTCCTGAACGACTTCTAGCTGATCACCACAGAGCGTTAGCGCAGGGTTGGGTCCCTGCCAATCTTGGAGAAGTACTTTTCATTTCGATGGAGCAAACCATAGCCCAAAACGACTGACAGCCAGTGCTAGTCGGTCCAGTGCTGCTTGACATGTTTGGAACCTGTCACAGATTAGGGCAATATCATCCGCGTACTCCATGTCAAGTAGTCGATCACCAGGAAGTAGCTTCACACCTTCTAGGTAGTGTCCAGCGAACGCTGTTTCCATGACTTCATCAATAGCGAAGTTGAAGATGAAAGGTGACGGCTGGCAACCTTGTTTCATCGCTGCTACTGTAGGGTGGCGACAGTCTGCCATAAACCCTAACTCTGCCCGAACTATGCGCGTACAGCGCTTTGATAATGTTTACCTAGTTAGCAGACACACTTTTTCTCAGCAGACAGTCCCAAAGGGCACATCAATCGACTGAGTCGAAGGCAGCTTTTATGTCAAGAAACACAACGGTGGGTCGCCAATAAACATGGCGGGGCTCCAAAAACTGACGCAAGGTGAAGATGTGGCCAATGTAGCTATGACCTCGACGAAACCCGGCTTGCTATTCACGAATCTGGCTTTCATAAGTGCCAGTCAGTCTGTAGAGAATAACAGACGCAAGCAATTTGGAGACAATTGTGATCAGACTGCTCCATCTATGATTTCCGCATTCCGAACGGGAATCTCCCTTAAAAATGGGGACAATGACGGAGCGGTTCCAGTCTGTCGGGACTGTCTCCTGCTCCTAAAATTTCATTAGTAGCTCCTGTAAATCATCTACTATAGCAGATCCCGCGAATTTGAAGAGGGTTGGGGGAATTCTATCTGCTCCTGTGGCTTTATGCAATTTCAACAGCCTGATCTCACGTTCGACTTCTGCGCTTGAGGGCGGATCTAAGGAGACGGCCCAAGGAGAAGGGCGCCCAATGCCCGAAAAAGAAACCGATAACTCAGTTTGGTTAAATTGCCTTGCAGTGTTCAGCCCAACGCTCCAAGCGTTTTGTCAGGCTGTGGATCGACTGCCCACTCTCGTCGCGTATGGTCTCGCTAACACTAGGTCTCCTGCTGTCTATTTCCCGTATCAGAAGGAATAACTTACGATGATTACCAACGGTAACGGCTGTTTCCATCTCCGAGGCACGATGAGGCCACCAGGCTTCGCGGTCTTTTTTCAGGCTAGCACGTAGTTTTGCCCTGCGATTTTTGTGAGCCTCATTGTATTCGCTTCCAGACGGAATACGTCGGTGAGCATCCATAAATTCCAGAGATTGTGTAGAAACCCACTGTTTAGTTTGGCAATTTGATTTGCCACATAAAGACATGCCTGCGGATAGTAACGTTTGACGAATATGCGACCAGTGATCATCGACAGTGTTCCGTGGGCGCTTACTCAGTCCGGATGTCAGCGCACTTTGATACACATTCAGAACACCTGGCTTCGCCAGCTGTCTGGTCTCAATCCGTTCACATCGCCGTTGCGGACGTCCATCGAAACGCACCCGGAGGTCGGCGCAGACAAGTGCGTGGTCAGAGTCCACGATCGTGCTCCAAATCGAGTGACGATTTTGGACACAGCCTCTCCAGCGGTAACTGATGGCGCTATGATCGATTTGCCTCCAAGGCTGGTGCGAAGCTGGTGGGCGCCAAGTCACGCTTCTGCGAGTGCTGTGTCGAAAGTTTGTGCTCGCGAGAAAGAGACGAGCCTCTTCTCACAGTTGTAGCAATCGGTCACTGTTATCATTACGGGAGCCTACCCCATGTTGGTCGCTCAGATGAAGCTCATCAGAGGACAATTTTCCGACTTGGGCGTTTAGATCGCCATCCAACACCATAGTATCCGTGCTCCTTCTGTAACGAAGGAGCTCGTGAAGTCGCTGATAGAAATCATCTTTACCGAATCAGTGCTACAGTTTGTAGGGGCGTAGGCCGCAATGGCAAACAGGCACCGTTTGTTCCCGCGCGACTTCGTAGCACGGAACGAATCAGCTAATCTAACGGCGCACATCCGACTGTTGACTGGGATCAAATCGATCAGGGCAGCTTCAGCCCGGAGACTCAAAACAATGCCGACGTCAGGCTGATGCGCAGTTGAAGATGCTTCATCGCCAGACAGGCGCAATGAGAATGTGCCGCCAGTGTCGCATGTGGGGATCGCAGGGTAGCCACGGAGCTCGAATCTTGCAGGCGGGTTCCCGATAAACAGCAAATATCGATCAATAGGGCCTCTAGTATGCGGGCAAGTGCTGCCTGTTGGCCAAACTGTAGCAAAGTGTGCATGTTGAGGCATGCCAGTCTTAGCGAGACGCGAGGACTCCAAAGGGAAACGGATGAACCGACGTTGTCCGCTTGGTTGAACATGGACTTGTCGACTGGATTGGAGCGATGCCCTGCGACTGTGTGTGATTTGAAACTAGAAGACAAGCGACTATTGAAGCAAGGTATGGGGAGGGCCAAAAATTGGGGATTGAAAGCGGGGGATAAAAGTGAATTTGGAGTAGGACGATAATGATGAAGACGCGCAAAAAGAGGGAGAAGAAGGCGGGAAGACATGAGCAGTAGCATCCATACCCCTATACACCCTGCTAGATGTAGCAGGTAGGGCGCCGTTGATTATCCTCTGCGACGGCCAGAGGATCAAGAAATTGTTAGGAGAACGGATCACAAGGTGAACAAAACAATTGCCTCATTGGACACTAAGAAGACTTGCACACGAGTTGAAATTCATAACCGCTAGTGGCAACCAGTACACCCACCCAAGGCATTGTAAAGGTGTTAGATTATAGCCAGAGTAACAGAGACGCCGTTTGGGTTAAACCCGTGAGGCTGAAACATGTGGGGAACCAAAAGTGCAGCTACGAGTTCAGCGAACGCTTTGAAACAGTACCCAAAAATTCGTAGCCAGTGAGGAAGATTGCCCAAGTCAGTCAGTGGGTGAACAGGACAGAGACGGTGGAACTGCCTACCCACTTAAGGTGCGGTCATAAACAGGCAAATCAGATAGGTGTCGTCTGATGGATTCGGGATAAGAAATAAAGATGGCAACAACACCGAAAGACTAGTAAGATGAGCCATTCGCATTTGTTCATTTTTCTATGACACCTGAGCTGACATGTTGGTCTGTAATGTGATTCCTATCCGGCATATACCAACGTCAACATCGTTATCGGTGCCGTTTGCTATTAGGGTCCAAGCCGAAGATGCAGCCATTTACATATCCAATGAGGCGACAAGATGCACAACAATCACGCAGATCACTTATCTTAAAGACAAAAGGTAAAACAGTGGGTCCCATTCAGCCATTTTGTCAGAGCAGTGAGAAGACATAAGTTGCGATATGTTAACATTTCGATTGTTTTCATCAGTCGCAAACACAATACAAGCGGGATTCATGGACAGTTATATACAGGGGAAAAAGTTGGCACACCAATCAAAATGTCCAAAATTAAGACCACGGTAACCTAATTGATTGTCTCAATAGTTTCTGTGCACACAACACAGGTTGATAAGCCCTAATTAGCAAAGCCTCACTAATTGTCAAGATTATCGGATTGTTGTTGCGTAAAAACACATTGAACGCAGTCTCCAGGTTCACCTGATGTCGGATTGCCAAGAGATGGTTGGTGATAGATGATGCGGGACTCCGGTTCACCCTCATATCCACACCGTTTTGTTGCGTCAGCAGTTGCTCCACCCACCTCAGCACATGTTCAGCTACCCTCTGAGCTAACTGACGGTCAGTCCTGCCTAGGTAAATGTCACCTCAACCGCAGGTGAACTGGCAAACGACGTGAGAGGCCGAAATGACTGATGAGTTGCTCTGACAGTCATGAAGAACAAGGCTTCGCGTTGTATGTAGAGTCGCAACTGGGAGGTCGCGTAGGTACATGTAAGGGCTGTCCTGAGTTTATGCCCGATATCATTTGATACATGGTCTCCTTTGAACGGCAAGAACAAATAAACATTCTTTTTCCCTGCGATTAACACCGGTATTTTCTCCTTGGGAGGCCTACTGTGGATCTGAATGAACTTCTCAGGATACCCATTTGACACCAGGGATTTGAACAAAAATTATTCTTCAGCTTGCAACATTTCGGGGCTGCATATCCGTCTGGCTCTGTAGCAAAGCGTTTTCACTAGGCCACGTTTGTATGCGACCGGGGAAACGCTAGGAAAGTGGAGATACTGCTCGCTTCAAGTTGCCTTGCGATGAACCGTGCGCTGTATTGTACCATCGGCTCATCTCTTAATGAGTACATTCAAAAATGGCAGACTATCATGTTGCTCCAACTCATGGGACACCGATAGATTTGGATGAATTGAATTCAGAACTGTCGACAGCGGCGCAAAATCTTCGTTGCTGGTGAAGACTAGGATGTCGTCCACATACCGCTTGTACAACTTAGCTTCACCAATACTGGCAGTAACTTGTCTTTCTATCAAGCTGAGAAGGATGTCTGCTAATACTGGTCCCAGAGGGCTACCCATGGCGACGCCGTTGATCTGTTTATAAGCAGTTCCCTCAAACTTGAATCGTATATTTTCCGTGCATAATAGGATCATATCCCTCAAATACTCCAGCGGCAGGCCAACAGACATGTTTTGACTCGCGATGAAATCACACAAATTTTCAACCATCTCACGTAGAGACATGTTTGTGAATAGGGAGTCGACGTCTATTGAGTACATGTGCGCCGCACCCTGTGACACGTGTTCCAGCGTCTCGACTAATTCGAAGGAGTCTTTTAGGTAATATGTGGCCAGGAGTTTGCGTACGGGCTCCAACATTTTCGCCAGCCACCGTGCAACGTTGTGATACGGTGAGTTGTTCAAACACATAATGAGGCGCACTGGGTTACCTGCCTTGTGTACTTTGGGAGCGCTGCTCATTCTGGGTGTCTGAGTGCCAGTCGGTTTCAACTGCCTATATTGCGAGTCATTGATGTAAGCATGTAGTAAGAGAATCTGCAGTTTCCTCGCCACTTGCTTCTCCATCAAGATGTTGTTTTCTGGTGTCTTGTCTAACTGGAACTTCCACCTGTCCCCCAAAATATATTCCATCTTTGTAATGTAGCCAGACCGGTCCATTTTCACAATGTCTGATCCCTTATCCGGCTGCAGAAACATTATGTGTCCCATTTGCTTTAACTCTTTGATGGCCATATAGTGTTCGGCTTTCAGACAGCATCTCTGGCTTATCGGCGTGTTCATGTCTTGGTTCGCAATATCTACCAATTTTGCCCGGAACCAACCCGCATCTTCCATTGATCTTGGCGTATGGTCACTGAGCTGTTCATTCAGATACTCAAACTGAGCCTGCCTGTTGAGCTTATCTATAGCTTTTGGCGGTAATCGGCACTTCAGTCCAAGTGAGAGAACTTCCATTTGTGTGCGCGTGAACCGTACCGATGACAGATTGTATACATGCTTTAAGCACTCAGTAGGGAAGGCAGTATTTGGGGTTTTGCAAGGGAAACTTGTAGATTACGGAGTGTTCCCGTTGAGACAGTCGGACTGCTTTCTTGAGAACAATCGAAAGGTTAACATAGCGCAACTTATGTCTTCTCACTGCTCTATCTTAAAGACGTTCGTCTTAATGATTCTAAGGACCGGATCCCTCAGTGTGCTCTTCCAGTTCTCTGATGCACGCCATAGTGGATTCGACTAATTCGTCGTCAGTGTTGTAAGAACATGAACAAATATTTGATACTGAAAGTAGAGAGTAAATAGATATGCATTTACGTTGCTCCATTGATGTATTATCGAGCACGCACGCGGAATAACATCATTTATTACCGTGTATTTCCAACGCAGTTCGGCTACACGACGAAGACTTAATCAGGTGCAACGCACACTCGAAGCCTTTACTCCGCAAAGTGAGCGTCTAGTAATTTCTCGAATTCCGACACCAATTTCTTACTGACTAATTTTTCAGACAAACTATTCAAGTATTTCACCACTCGATGCTCGAAGCATAGAGGGTGAGCTGCAGGTTTAAGATCCGGTACTATGAGCTTGTACCGATGTCTGCGAGTGCTGATTAATGCGCGAACGTGCGACAGTGGCCTCAACATGGGGAACCGATCCAGATGCAATATCTGGTAAATCATTATGAGGTCCACATGAAACCGGTTTTCTTACGACATACTCCGTAAATTGGAGACGAAGCTAATAGCTAAATGCTGAAAAAGTTCCAGTCTCTGCACCTCACCAAGGGTGATCGAAAAATAGGCTAGTAATGCGTACTCGAGCATCAGTCTTAGGATGGAAGAGAAGAGGCGACTGGTACTCTCCTGAGACCAGAAGCCGGGTATGTGCACCAGAAGCGTGCGCAGTCCGTTTCCGGGTACAATGAACAATGAATTTATACGGGTTAAGAAGCGTTGCTTTACAAGTCCCGTTGAATAGTTGGTTGGGATATCAACATAACAATAATGATGATAAGGATGGGAACATAGTTAATACCTTAAATATGAACATAAGGACTTATCGTTAGCTTCACTGTAGTCTTGCGATCCTCTTAGATTCACAGCACCCACAGTTAACAACAAATAATTCCATGGTAAACCCCAGGTGTAAGATGGAGACGTAGTGTTAAGTGACAAAGTGTAAGTGGATGAGTGCTTCGTCCAACCGTATTTTAAATATTGTTAATGTCGGCGCAGAGACGACCGATTCTGGGAGAGCATTCCACGGATGACAGACACGGATGGAAAAGAAATTTCTGCGGCACTCCAGACGACTGTATTGTTCTGCGAGTTTTACTGAGTGGTCCCTCAGGTTTGTATTGCTGCTGAGTTGCAGTCAAGGGCGGCACACATGATGTGGGTCTCGCAGAATCAAGTATGCCATAATAAGGTCGCGTCGTAGTCTGCGATAGCTTCCACTGAACAGTCCCAGTCGTTGCAGTCTCACCTGGTAGGAAAGATTGCGCATTCCAATTACATTCTTAGATGCCCGGCGTTGTGGCTGCTCCAGCGCATTAAGGTCGTGCTTCAGCCATGGATGCCAGACTTGAATCGCGTATTCGACATGGGGGCGAACATACGCACTGAGCATTTGTCGAAATATGGAGCTGTTTATTTGTTCAAACGGCCGCCGCAACAGCCGGACCTGCTGATTCCCGGTCTTGGGGGCCTTTTCGGATTGCCTGGAGCAACCCAAGTCATCTTGAACCAGGACACCCAAGTCACGTTCGAGAGTTGATTGTTGCAGTACATCCGTGCCGAGTCGGTATGAGTAGCTGCTCTGATGTCGGATGGAAAGCACCTTGCATTTACTGACTTTGAAATGCAACAAGTTTTGGGTCGACCATTGATACACCGTATCTAAATCACTCTGAAGCACATGTTGGTCGGCGTTCGCCTGGATCCTGCGCCAGATCTTGATATCGTCGGCAAACATTGGGCAGTTTGAAGCAATTCCCTGTACAAGGTCATTATAAACACCTAAAACAAATGTAGACCTAGAACTGAGCCTTGCGGCACACCACACTCCACTTGTATGGGGTCCGATAAAGAGCTCTGAACTCTGAGCACTAATTGCCGTTGAAATAGAAAGTTGGCGATCCAGCTTAAAAGAGGGTCTCCGATTCCTTAATGCTGCAGCTTGGATAGTAGTATCCGATGGTCTAGACGATCGAAAGCCTTGGAAAAATCCAGGTAGATCACATCAATACCTTCTCCTGCGTCAGCTGCCTCGGTCCAACTACTGCGTGCAATTAGTAAATTAGTTGTACATGACCGCTGTCGACGGAAACCGTGCTGTTCAGGAGTGGTGTGGTTGCAGTTTTCCAGATAGCACACCAGTGCATCGGCAACTATGGATTCCATGACCTTGGGGAGTATAGGAAGAAGGGATACTGGGCGGTAGTTGAAGGGATCAGATCTGCTTCCACCTTTGTGAATCGGGCTTATTATTCCAAGCTTCCACATGGCGGGAACTTGGTTCCGGTCTAAGCAGTGCTGAAAAAACTGAGCTAAATGTCCTGCCAGTTGGTTTGCTGCTACTCCCAATGCCTCAGGACGAATGGCGTCGACACCCGGCGAGCTGTGTTTGCGTAGAGAAGTCAGCTTTTGCAATACAGCCTCTGCGGTAAAACTGATGTGGGTTAGTCCTGGTGAGCAGAATACAAAGCTTGGTAGATCGCTTGGTGGCAAGACCCTTTGAAACGTGGGGGCGTATTGCATCTGCAGCGCGTTTGCAGCTTCCATAGACGTTCTTGTTGGGCCTCAGCCGTCTTGAGTGGAGGAAATCCTTGCCTCACCTTTCGTAGGCTATTAACGTGCTTGTACAGCAGTTTGTGGTTAGCACTGAAGGTTTTTGCGATGTTCTGCTGATAGGCGGCTTTGTCTTCTCTTAACAGTTGAGTGCAGTGGTTACGTTGGGCTACGTAGTTGTCCCACGTTTCTGGTGCTGGAGCTTCTTTGTACACTCGCCATGCTGCGTTGCGTACTGCCATCCATTTTCGGGTTCTGCTCCTGACGAAAGAAACGGATTTGCACTTATTGCAAGCTTTTATCTCTGAAGCCTGTGCAATCAGCTGACTGAATGTTTTGACGAACTCGAGCCAGGCGACTTCTGGGGATTCTTCTTCGATGAAAGACCATGTTGTGGCGCTGACTAGCTGTGCGAGTCGGTCGTACCTTGTGATGGTTCGCACAGTATCATCGTTATCATTCCGATATTCTGCATAGCAGACGAAGTTGAAACTGATGACTGCGTGATCACTGCGACCCAGCGGGCAGTCTAAAACCAACGCATCAATCATATGCTCCTCGTTGGTAAGCACAAGATCCAACACAGATGGCCTGTTACCAGTTCTGAACCGTGTGGGCAAAGTGATGTGGTTGTAAAGAGGAGCAGTAGTTACTAGATCTTGTAAATCGGTTTTGAATTGTTCGCCGGTTGTGGCAGGGGCTTCTAAACAATGTACGTTGAAATCACCCATGATAAGAATGTGAGTGTACTTTTGTTGTAAACTGCACCTTAAAGCAGCCATTAGGTGGTAGTCGGTTTCGGATGTTGAGTTAGGGGCGCGGTACACCAGGATAATAAGGCAAGCGTCCCTGCCTTTTAACTGCAAAAAGGATGCACGAACGCCTTGAGGTAAAATAAGCAAGATGTTTTGTTATTCATGGATGTATTGGTCGTGCTAGTACGCGGGTTATTCGGTTTCCTTGAAGCGGATTAGTTACACCTAATATAGGGAGCCAGTCACTGTTTAGCTTTGCCACCAAGTTCGTGGGGATACTAATTCAGCTATCATAGACGGGTTTGGTACAGTCAGACTGCGAAATTATAGTAGAAATGTTATTATTATTATTATTATTATTAGTAGTAGTAGTAGTAGTGTGGTTTTCTTCTCCTGATGCTGAGTGTGCAATTCGAATGAGCGAAAGTTGTGGGCGTTTCTTACTTGATAGATCTAAGAAACAGTGCCTTGAAAACTGTCCGATTGAATGTTGCCGAGTCACGTTGGACGCCTTTCATTATTATTATTATTATTATTATTATTATTATTATTATTATTATGTGTACCCGGCCACGCGTTACTGTGGCTCAGTGTGCTTGAATGCGAAAGCAAGTAAAGAGAAAACGAACTTTTCTAATAGATGTAGTTTTACAATACTTGTGGGTATACAAAATCTTTTTGTTCCGTTGTCCGTGCAGATATGGAGATTGTCAGGTTTGCCTGCTCTAGAACACGCAACAGATAATGGTCCATGTGAGAAACAGCCTTATATATATATATATAAAATTATATATATATATATATATATATATATATATATATATATATATATATATATATATATATACCATTTGCACTTTAAATTGGACATTTTACAAACCACTTTGGATATATTGGATACTAAGCAAAAGATCAAAAATTCGCTTGCAATGCCTTCCTTTGATAACGACTTGCAACGATAGACCAATAAAGCTATGCTGTGTTTGATGGAGTCATGATAACCTGCAATGATCCAATAGTCGAGCAGTTGATTAGGTTGGTCCAGATAAAATACGCGAAGATCCATAGAGTGACAGGGGACAAGTGGATCGCCGCCTACATACTACATCAGTTAAGGTAAAAGTGATCGAATTGGCCAAGGTTTAATTCAGTGGGAATCGCGGTCCACATTGAGATGGCACATCGTAATTCATTCTCCAAACGAGCGCTTCACGGCGACTCTCCAAGGCTTGGTAACATTTAAGTCATGATAAACCGTGCAGTTGGGGAGCCTGATTTTCCAATATTCATATATCTACACAGGTCCATGTGTAAAGTCAGAAGCACATATACTGCGAGAAGATAGATGGAGAGATAGGGGGATGCTCAGTCGCTGCCTCTGATCGAGGCGATTGAGGTCCACGATCAAAAGAAGAGTTTGGAGTGGGATCCGCTGGTTACACAATTCGGTTTCATTGGCATGACTACAATGTAGTCTAAAGATTGTCTAGTCACCTTAGTACTCATTCCTTGGAAGTCAATTGCTGATTTTTGATTAAAATCCAATGTGCCCGAAGTGGTTTACAGAAAGTCCATTTTGTTTTGCAAGGCGTCTAAAGTGGTTTGCAAAACGTCCGTTTTGTTTTGCAAAACGTCCTAAGTGGTTTGCAAAAAGTTCATTTTGTTTTACAAAACGTCCATTTGTTTGCAAAATGTCCAAGTAGTTTTCAAAACCTCCAATTCAAAGTGAAAGTGGTATATATATATATATATATATATATATATATATATATATATATATATATATATACAGATCATAAAGGGATTACAATCATCGGTGTTCTTCATCCTTGGCTTCCCAGCCCGAAAAACGTGCGGGGCCCAGAAGGACTAAACAGGTTAGCGCTTTAATATTTTGTTGTCATGTCTTCCGCGCGATTGCTTATGGTGAAGTCTTGTGCCAGAGAAGGTAGCACGCTGTGGTAGTCACTCACGCGGTATGCGTAAGAGGTGACCCAACCATCTCAGCTGGGGCAGCAGTACTCGCCCTTCGTGATGGAGGTGCGTATTACCTAAAACGCGATGTCTAACATCGCCGTTACAAATGGGGTGTTTCCACCACACATGAGCTATCCCTCGCGGTCAAATTCGCTTCGCAATCCATTCACACAACGAGTACTTCAAAATGTCCCCTCCAACCGATCACCCGTTTAACTGATGTGGTTGACCGAGATGTTCAAATTGCCAGGAAACATGGTACTTGGTAGATAACAAGTAGTATCGCGTTAGTGCGATATTAGAGACAAGTGAATCTGTGGTTTGGGGAAATAACCAACTCTGTTGATCAAAAATTGCCGGTGACTGTCGATTTTCATTGATGGAGAATTGCATGTGATGAAATCTGCGTAAAATCAGTTTCTTATGACTCAGACGCTATAATGAAATGGCGTAAGTATATGAGCTGTGGAGAGGTATCGTTTTATTGTTCATAGAGAACCAAGTTGAAACCCTGGGAGTAGTTAGGGCCTAAGCTACACCAACCGATGTCCGAACCATAAACATATGCCGTCTACGAAGAAACGAGATCACATATCAGATATCTCCATTTGGCGAGTCCCCTCTCCCAACTGTACAAAGAATGTCACGGAGATGAAATCTCTCAAGCTACCCCGGGTTCAGTCGTAACCCAGTGTCTAGTTTCAACCACAAACGGTAAAGTTCCCATACTCTGTGTTAACGTACAGAAGAAGCTGCGCATCATAAATACACCTTAATCGAGGGTAAGAAATACACCTGAGTTAAAGTGTCGCAATACAAAAAGAACAAAAGGTTGAACAATAAGACTACGAGTGATAAAATGGTAACATAATGCTAAGATCGCATTATGTGTTGGGTTGAGATCGTTATTGGAAGAGGAAGCTAAAAGGGAGGGAAGGAACAAAGTGACTCACAATCTAAACGCTACTGAGATCGGCTCCTCATCATGTCAGCTAGTGTATCCAACCAAACATGTTAATCGTCCTTCGGACCCCCATCGTCTTTCGGACGACAGTCCTGGGTAGATGAGAACGCTAGCCACATCTGGGGCGGTTCAATAGAGTATGCATGGTGGAATGTAAACGTGGCACATGAGCTGTACTTATGCGGTAACGCACGTACCGAAATTCTGAGAGCGGACAACAATCGGTAACCTAAGCATTGTTCGAGGCTGACAATACAACCGGATGTTGGGGTACAGGCACTCCAGAAAGTTTATCCCCTTGGACAGCTGGAACAAGAATCTAGCGTAGTATGATCCCATTCCAGTAACGCAATATTATTAAGCAGCTCAACCCAGTTTTTCAAGTAGCCTTGATGCACAGCCGTTAACGGTTTTGCATTTGTGTCCACATGTGGTCTGGACCCGGTTCCGCTTGAGGTGCTGTGTTGATTAGCACACCGGATAAGAACTCGAATCATACCATCTGCTACCTCCAGGTCCCGGTTTTTATAACCCGAATCCACTAATGTTTACCTTACTCGAAATGAGTGGAAGATTAAACTTATCCTAGTTAGATTTTTCCAAAAAAATTTTGCGAGTGAAGCTAAGTGTAAGCAAAGTGGATCAAAACTCCCGGGGCATTTAAAAATAAGACCAAATGAAGAGTTGCGCTAACCGGATGGCTGCACAAGATCCTTTTGATGACACTTGAAGGAAAAGTTAGGGGCTATTAGGAAAATTCCATGCGCAAAATAGCACACCCAGAAACCTTACTAAGGATGTTTATCTTTGAATGTTATCCTCGACACTGACCTCACCGTGACATTAAACTGCTTCGTCCAACCACTGCATGAGCGTTCATCGCCGAGTCACTAAATGCATCCACCACAAAATTTACGGTTTAACACCAGCTCTGTTGTAGGGCCAACAAAAGGGATTAAAAGCAGGTTCGATTCCGTGTATAAGGCCGCGTACTAAAGTTCTTATTATCAACATCTTTCTTGCAAACTCATAAAAATGCACAGAGAGTGTTCTGGGTTCCAGCCATTGTCCATCTCTCACATAATGGACAGAAGAAGTCACCGATTGTTGTCTCGATTCATTCCAAGCATGCGCTGCAAGGTTATTTGAAACTGAGAGGCTCTTAACCTCTTTACAGAGACATGTCTGGTTGCAGGACCAGATAATGGCAAGGCACATTCAATACTTACGTTTTTAGTAAGTCCATAGTTTCGGATAATACTGCTTGGTCCTCCAGTCCGTTGCCAATAGATCACCGGTGTAGGAATTCCGTCGGCAGCACACTCGAGCACCACACGATCCCCGACATCGGAATCAGTGTTGTAGGATGACAAGTGGTGAATGATACTTGGTTTTGCTGTTGACGCAAATCGATTGAGTTGGTTAGAAATGGATAGACAGATATACTTGCTTATTGGCCACAGGAAGATGACTAGATCACACAGCTCGTGACTCATTACATCCGTCTATGTTATTCGACACGTGCTGTCAAATATTTTAAAATAACTGGAAGAGCTCTTTTTCTTAATTGAATATGTGAGCTGACTATCGTCTGTTCTCTCTCATTTTATTATCGAAATGAGCACCAGTGACCCGTTCTACTGGGGTGGAAGTTCTACCGGGTGACCGACTGACAAACCTGGAGTATGCGGACGACTTAGTTCTCCTTGGGTCTGATGTGTTGGTTATGCAAACACTACTGCACAGACTTGTGCGTAGCGCTGCCCGCTTCGGTATGCACATTGCACTGCCAAACTGCAGTGTTGTTGCAGGACTGGACTGACACACCTCAGGTTCTAGCTATCACCGCCCAACCCCTGGAAGTGGTGAATCGGTTCACTTATTTTGGTAGCTTAGTCATCTCTGGTGATCACATCACTGAAGAGGTTATTTCCCGATTCAGCTAGGCCTGTGTGACTTTCCAGAGGCTCACCCATCTATGGAGACGGTGAGGTATCAGCATATTAGTGAAAGGTAGAGTGTATTACGCTGCGATAAGGACTGTGTTACTGTATGGATCAGAGACCTGGCCAGTTCGCGACGAATGTATTTAACGCTTCGTCGTGTTTGACCACCGATGCTTGCGAAGTATTTCTCACATCTGGTGGGAACACCGGGTGAGCAATGCTAAGGTCCGTCAGTTGGTTTTTGGCGAAAAGCCTTCTGGTGCAACACTCGGGTGCTGGTTAAATCTTAGTCACTTGCATTGGCTAGGCTATGTCCTCCGTATGCCCATTGATTGACTTCCTCGGCGTGCATCGTACGCCATGGTCGGACCAAGTTGGACGAAATTGCCACGTGGCCACACCATGACGTGGCACAGAGGCATGAAAAAATTGACTGAGAGACTTGGTCAGGCTGGTGCGTGCCATCTTCCTAGATGAAAAGTTCGGGACGGTCCAGAGCAATGGTCGGAGACCGTGTCAGACATGGTGCGGTCACGAAGCCAGTGGCTTTCATTTATTCGGTTTCTTTCACGATGGTTGATTTTCGTTCCGTTCTGATAATCCTAACGCATTCCCCACTTGCTTTTATTTTTACTACATTCTATTTGCTTCCAATCCAACTATCGTACCAGTGTTATTTATTGTTATTCTTACGGTGTAAGTCGTGGCGATTGGATCCACCGCACTTCGGTGCTAGGATCATAGTTGTTCCACTGTACTGAACTGATGTGAACTGATAGTAACGACATCTGCAATAATACATGACGGAGAGCCTAACGACCGTTGCACTCAGCTAGGTGCCTCTTGCTTCCCACTCTAATTATATTTTGGGCCACTACGAATTACGCCTTTCAAGCTGGAAAATGTTGTCTGCAGTCACTGAGACCTAAACCACTACAAAATTTCCCGCGTGAGGTATTGTTGCGGGCCCGCCAAATATTCCCGCAAAAACCCCGGCAGAATGGCTGGGGAAAACCAGGTCCAAATCCTCCCCACAACGCAGTAGCGTTCAGTCACTCCGAGACACGGCCCAACTGCGCACCTGTTGACAATGCTCTTTTACAAACTACCACCTCGTCGTGGTAGCAATTTTCCCTAACTTAATAACCCATTGCATTGGCTGTGATTCGCCCTTTCTTGGTCGTAAACGAGCTTTCAGAGGACCACTTGCCTTCTTTCTCTTCGCCTTACTTGGGAGTCGGTCGTTAGCCTCGCAGCGTTCGTGTCCAAGTCACTGGCGCGCGTCTACCGTAACCCCCTCTCGTGTGCGTCCGTTCCGAGGGCTCAGCGTCTTCCCGAATACGTGCGGCTAGGATCGTTCTCACGCTCGCTCAACTTCCGTCTCCCCAGCGCGTACCCCTGGCTAAGCTAACGCCGTCAGGTCAGCGCAAATCCCTTCGATTGGCCATCGTTCCAATCCGTTACCGTAGGCGTACTCTAACCATGCCAGTGACAATCTTATCAGGCATCTACACAATCATAACAGAGGCGTTCCCTCAATTATAACAGGTATCTTTCACAAGCCGTTCGAGGTCTTCCAGTGCACTACACTCGTCGCTTATCATAACATCCGACAGATCTTCAATAAGGTGCACACACTATCAGAGAATATCAAAATACAGAGAGAAGCAAAGTTGGATTACTGATTCACTCTGAGTAGTGGGTTATATGTGACAGGATCTAGTGGCAAGTCGGAATGTTGGAGCAAACTGCAGCATTACAGTACTGGCTACATCCTCGGCACCTTGAGCCCATTCATCTGCTGAGATCAATGGAGTAAGGCCGTTAACATACACGCAAAATAGCTGCTTATTGGCATAAAAACTTTTCAGCGCAGCAAGAAGCCAAATATCGCGATATGTTAACGTTTTGACTACTCTTGTAAGTCAAGGAGGCAACACCTACAAGCAGTATACAAAAGTACAAACGTGAAAAGTGGACACACCGACTGCTTTCAAAATACTCCTGCGTGATAGTAATTCGAAACGGCTGGCAACCGGCAAAGCGCCGTTGCTCATCAAGAAGCGTACAGCGCTTCGCACACAAAATCAATTGAACCAATCAGTTAGATTATCGTGGTCCTGGTTATCCTACTAATTTTTGTGCATGTACATTGGTTTTACGTTTGTACTCTTGTATACTGCTTGTGTGTATTGTGATCGCGACTGACGACAGCAATCGAAATGTTAACATACAGTGATACTTGTCATCTTTCTGCTCTGATGATGTGGTTAAAGGGGGCAAAAGGTTTCACAAAAGCTCTTCGCCAGGCACTACTGGTGTACTAATTATTCCTCACGGACAATTGTGGTACAGCGATTACGCTGGACAGCAGACGTAAAGCCGAAGTTCTGACCCATTGCTTGTTTTCTACGTGCAATCTTAACGGATTGAGGACTAGTATTTGCCACTTAATCGTGCTTTGCGTCTTCTTTTCCTAATCGGAAAGAATTTTGAAGGATATCTGATGGTTTTTGCGAAAACTCTCCAAAATTTTCCAGACCACTCTGTGCTCTGCTCTTCTTTTTCTTACCCATCTAAATGCATAACAAACAAATTAAAATCATTCGGCTCGAAATTACTAGCTCTATCCCACGACCACCTGAACAGCTCCATACCATCGCAATCTACAACTCTTTGCGGTAGTTGGAACTCTACTTCCAAATAGGATCTGTAAGTCTGCTTCCCTACCACCGAATTCTAGCTCCAACGTGCGGACTACATCTCACCAACAACCCAGCTCAAATGGTAACGGTGGATAGCCGCAAGTACTTTCGCACCCCAACGCTAGTGAATCCCACTCCACCCCGCGTGCGTGTCCCGACGTGTGTGCAAATCACCTTAACGTCAGATCGTCATTTACTATCTGGCCAGGAGCATACTTCAGGGACCCTTGAACATAGACGAACAAATGAGATTAACGAACACGCTGCGCAGATGAACCGTGAAGGTGAAAGAGATCCAAAGGACTGGAATTTAAACTGGTTGGTTTGCACCGCTTAGAGTAATAAAAACTGCGTCGTACTTTTTCTCGTCCCATGTGATTGTATTCCTCTACTCAATCTGAATATTTATTAGAAGCTTCACATTCTTCCGAGTACCCACTAGAAATGTTTGTTAGTGTTATAGTTGAGGGAACGCCTCTGTTATGATTGTGTAGATGTCTGATAAGATTGTCACTGGCATGGTTGGAGCACGCCTACGGTAACGGATTGGAACGATGGCCAATCGAACGGATTTGCGCTGACCTGACGGCGTTAGCTTAGCCCGGGGTACGCGCTGGTGAGACGGAAATTGAGCGAGCGTGAGAACGATCCTAGCCGCACGTATTCGGGTAGACGCTGAGCCCTCGGAACGGACACACACGAGAGGGGGTTACGGTAGACGCGCGCTAGTGACTTAGACGCGAACGTTGCCCGGCTAACAACGTACACAAAATCACGTACTTGACCGACTCCCAAGTAAGGCGAAGAGGAAGAAAGGCAAGTGGTCCTCTGAAAGCTCGTTTACGACCAAGAAAGGGCGAATACAATGGGTTATTAAGTTAGGGAAAATTGCTACCACGACGAAGTGGTAGTTTGTAAAAGAGCATTGTCAAAAGGTGCGCAGTTGCGCCGCGTCTCGGAGTGACTGAACGCTGCTGCGTTGTGGGGAGGAATTGGACCTCGCTTTCCCCAGCCATTCTGCCGGGGTTTCTGGCGCGTTTTTGCGGGGATATTTGACGGGCCCGTAACAGTTAGCAATGCGAAAACGAGAGGCCTCCTACTTAACCTGAAGGTGAAACCAGAAAGGACTATAAAATCCACTGAGATCACTGCTATAAATTCACCCGTTATTACTGTAGTAAGGAGACGTCCATCATCTAAAACCCCTTGGGGACCATGTTACAATTCAGTCCTCATCTTGTATGGTAGATTACCGTCTAGTGAACTTGAGACCTTGACATTTAGCCATGTGAAACTAACCAACACCTACCACCATTAGTGCGCGTTTGGATTTCTCGATGGTCGCGGTTAAAGCCACATTTATGAGTCATAAGTAAAGAAAAGCTATTTCGGAAGTTGATTTAAAGAACATGGGCTCAAAATGATGATAGGCAATTTAGCCGTGTTGTATTTCAAGGCAAAAGGACTCACCAAAAACACGAAGTATTCGCTGAACACGTGCAGGTTCCACCGAGCCGGTATATTGGCATTCACATGTATAAAGTCCTTCATACGTGCGATCTAGTGACATGATTTCCAGCCTGTTTTTAGAAACGACCGAAAGAGAAACAAGGCATAAAAACATGTTTGTCGCATGAGCAATTTCCATTAACATGCAGCGCAATCATTCGAACAGACGCAGCTTACGGAAGGTGTGAATGTGTTTTTCAGCTAGTAATGGTACTCCTCTGAATAGTGTTCAACCCTAAGTATTCCGCAAGATTTTATGTTAACTTCCACATACGGATGTCGCTGTGGAACCGGAAAGCTACTGGACTTCCCATCACATCATATAACCAACGTAAACCAGAGGAAACTTGGCCGGAGAGAGTGAAGATCAAAGCCATGAGTAGATCAACGACAAATCACACCCGTTCCATACGCATACCTTTACTGAAACGCCTGGGGAGACATCAAACTTAGATGCACGCAGGGTAGTAGTTAAATGTTGTGTGATCAGCTCTACGATGGGACTGCCCTTTGTGCCCAGTGCTGGCATAATACCTGTTGACTGCATCTCTTCCAGCGATAAATGACACCCTTGGAGCTGGAAATAAAGTTGGAGGCATCTGAGGAAAGTGCATCTAGTCAACACTCCCTCCACACCATTTCTCGATTGGTTTCAGCCTTAACGCAATTCGTGTAAGATTTTACTCAGCAGTTTTCGTCCGTAATGCAAAAGATTTACTCAAATACCCGGATAAATTTAATCCAGATCTCACTGAGCGGTCAGCCGTGGACCTTGCATGGGAGAGGTTACGTACGTGTGCGCACGTGTGGAATGTGTGGTTGGGGCGAAAATTTCGGGGTCATTACGCCCAATGGCCTGAGCGGGACAAAGTAATGGCTAAACAGCGGACG
The DNA here is from genome assembly GCA_944474145.2 of Dicrocoelium dendriticum. Lineage (NCBI taxonomy): Eukaryota > Metazoa > Platyhelminthes > Trematoda > Plagiorchiida > Dicrocoeliidae > Dicrocoelium > Dicrocoelium dendriticum. Next base: position 1,128,219 of record OX104070.1, read on the forward strand.
TCATACGCGCTTGGCATACTGGGGCATACGTTTAGTTCCGGAACGTCGAGGTAATTTCTCGCGTCTGACTTATTAGTGGAAACGTCCATACGGTTCCGATAGTCCGTTTCTGGTCAGCGGCGTTGTCACTTCTGCTTTCCCCCAGTTTGGTTGCACGGGAACCGCACGCAGCGGGCAAGGCGAAAAGAAAATCTTTCTCATAGTTCACCTACCAAGTGTGTCTGTACTTTGATTTATATGGTTTTTTGACCTTCAGATCACATAACGCGCGCTGGGAAGAAGAGGAACGTACGCCCATCATTCGTCCGATGTAAAGCCTCTGATCCTGAAGACATATGAAGAGGGCAACGACTGGAAGGGCATTACCTCTTTGTTACGAGTAAATGTGAAGACATGTAGAAGCTGGATTGGAACATTAGAATTGTATGAGCCGACAAGAGATCGTAATGTGTCGCGTCGAAAGTGTCTGTCAGACAGTCACGTGGATTGCTTGGTGGAATGGGTGGAATCGGACCCTATGGTTACCTTGGAAACTCTTCGGTTACGACTGAAGTCGGAGTTCGAGATGGATCTGAGAGTCAGCACAAACGCCCGCTACCTAGACCATCACCTCATGACAATGAAACAATTACATGCAATACCGGAATCCATGAATACGATGGATAGCAAAAGACTAAGGAAGGCGTACGTGTTCAATTAACTGAACTAGGAGGAAGAAGGACGGCGAACAGTGTGGATAGATGAGAGGCACTTTAAGCTGTTCTGCACTCGCACGTGGCACCCGTGCGCACTGTATGATGCCGAAGACTGGGGGACAAAATCTGCACCTAATCAGCGTGGTGAATGAGGAGGGATTGCGCGGATATTCCGTTTTAAGAGGTATTTATAATCAAGAAAGATGTGCGAGGTAGTTGCGTCTACTGCTTGATACCAGTGACATCCATTTTCTCGAAAGCTGTCTCCTTATTTGTGCTAATGCTTCCTGTCACACCGATCTGGAGCGTATTTTCCAAGAGGAGCCTTACAGCTCAGGAAGACTTCTACGACTGGCACCGTACTCTCCGCAACTGAACCCGCTCGAAAGCATTTGGAGTACCATTAAGGCCTACGTTAAACGAACCACGATATTCCGAAATGCTCCGAGGGGATGCGGATGGCTTAGTGAGCAAGACTGAATGGAGGATGCAGTTCTCGGAGCAGGTTGTTGCGGAAACACGTGCCTGCGTGACGCTGCACCATGATCTATAAGTGGTGTAGCATGTACGAAGTAACTATACACGTGCTTTTAACCTACTCGATCTGTAACCCATTCAACATCGCTGATATATTTATTGTTAACGTTCATTAATATGTTTCTTAAAAAGCAATGTGGGCTCACCCCGAGTGGGGTACACCATGGCTTTCAGTTGAAATTGCCTCTGGCTCTGCAAAGCTTCACTCGGGAATAGCAATGGTTACAGTAGGTTCTCGATGCAGTGATGGACCACGTGTTGTTAACCGGTCGTTATGCAGTACATAGAGAGCTACCGATAGTGCGACGACATGTCACACACCGTTCCAACAAACTTAGGTATATCATAGACACTGGTTACCATAGGTGTCGGTGAGTTGCTGTATGATCAGTGCATACGACCCGGCCGAGAGTACCTCCACATAAGTGGGCTACGGTCAAAGTATATCTGCTGCTGGCTGGTACTCCGCCTAGAGGAATGTGGTCACCGGCCTCGACAACATAGCACGAGACTGGCGATAAAATCTGTCTAGGTACACAAACTGAGTTGCAGCCGACTAATTACCGAAGCCTCAGTCAACTGAAAGTATGCTTAAGGAGTTGAGTGTTTTCATACATGGAGCCGTCAAGCATGTGTCCGGCGATCGGACTGGCAGGCAGCGTTTGACCACTCGCGATCAGGTCTCGAGGGATATGCTCTGAAATCCTTGTGGATAGTGTGCGCTCAGTTCGGCCAACGTACTCGCTACTGCAAGTACAGTGAAACAGGTATGTGATTGAGGCGGCAAAGCAATACACTGGCCTGTCTAGGTTGGAGTTAAACAGCAACTTGTTACCTTGGTGCAAAAGCACAAGCTCAGCGGTGTAATAACACATTTTCATAGATTGACGGTGACGGTATCGGAATCTCCTGTCATTTTGGTCGCCTTTGAATGGTAGCGTTATGTACACCTTTTGCTTAGCGATATCGAGCAACCCTTCGTTCCTAGTACTCCCGTTCGCCTTTGAATGCGTGCTGTGAACTTCTCTGGATATCCGTTTTCATGTAATGTCGAGGAAACTCGTTGCAAATACACAACTCCTGTGCCTTAGAGCTTCAGTCAATGTGCTGAAAGCTCGATATGGACCATCTGACGTGAGTAGCTAATTTAGAAGGAAGAATAATTGCACCTCCAAAACGTGTAGGTTTCTGTATGTCTGAGTTTGTGACAAGTACTGTTTGGGGAGGAGAGGGTGCACTGGAACCGCACATCGGTTGAATGGGTGGAGCGCTCTGTGGCGGAGTTTGTTCAGCATCAGTGTCGGGACTCTGTTGCGGTGACTGGAATTCGACGTAGGCTGGTTTCAGCCGATCCATACTGGCAGAGTCTTTGGAACCATTTCTGTCCCACACAAAATACGTCTCCTTGCGAGCGATAATTTTGAATGGGCCTGCGTAAGGCGGTGTCAAATGCTTACGAACCGCATCGATGCGTACGAAAGCGAAGGGGCACATGTGCAAGTCGGGGTGAATGTGGTGGTTTCGAGAAGTGAATCGCGGTGGCGTTGGACAAATGGCGCTGAAGTATTGTTCCAGTCGTGCAACACATGATGTAGGATCGACTTCGCCGGTGACCCTGGAATCTAGTACTAGTTCTCCAAGAAGTCTCAGTGTCGTATCGAAGACTAATTCAGTGGGACAAAAACCGACAAATTCCTTCACAGTGTTGCAGATACCGAGGAGAATGATCGGTAAACACTCCGACCACTGGATATTCGATGGCGTCGCAGTGAGTGCGGCGTTGAGTTATTTGTGAAAATGGTAGAATAAACCGTAAGCAGCCGGATGTTATGCAGTCGTGCGGAAATGTGAACAGCCAAGCATGCCGTTAAGGTCGCCAAACAGTGCAGAATGAAAATGTGGTCTTCTATCCGTGGTGATAGTGGCGGGGTGCCAAACACGGATATCCAAGTTTCGATGAAAGTTCGTGCCGCCGTCTCGGCTGAGACTTCTCACAGTGGCACGGCGTGTGGTTCCTCTGATCGCTTCTCACCTCGAAAAACTCGTCAGTTGGATTATATATAAGAGTTTTGCCACCAAATTCGACACATTGAGGCAGCTCTCAGTGTTGCAGTCAACGCACTGTCCGGCATTGGCCTTCACGAGGTTTCGCGCCAAGCAATCAAGCTAGAAGACATCGCTGCCCATCAAGATACAGATCCTCTGTTTAATCAGTTGAAATGAAATCTCAACTCGGACTCTCGAATTTACTATGATATATCCACTGGAAAGCCTCAATCATTCGGTATCGGTGGAATTCAACGATAGTAAAAGGGAATGCAAATAAACCGTCGGCCTAATGAAAGCGCAAGGTGAACTTGCTAACCTCCGACAGGAAACCTCCTGAGAATTTCCGCCAGAAGAACAGTATAATACCGGAATTGACAATTTTATATCCTAACTCATCGTAGTGAGTAGTATTGGTATATATTGGGTTTCTGAGAAGATTCCTCGCAGCTAGACTCAGCCAGATTGCTATCACACATCTAAGAAAACGCCAGACAGTCCTTTTGTCCAACTGAGAATTGGCAGTAACGCCCACCCTCCGGATCCTGCTGAATGAGAACCAATGACCTCACTCGTATGAGCCAGCGACTTATGCTACTGAGCCCTGGGTGACGGCGGGGCTGCCATGATTGATATCTAACTGCGATATCGCGTGGCACCATTTCCACTGTCATGCATGTTAATGTGTCATCGGTTGCAGTAAAGTTGCTCTTAAAACCCACTTAGATATACCAAGATCCCAAAGTTGGCGACCTCGAATGTATTCATTGACATTGTGCCTAAAAGCGGCAGCATACATGAAGGCCCACAAGAATAGAGAACTCTGTACTTCTTCAAAACGATTTTAATAAACACCAAATATAAAACTATCTTTTAAACGCAGTGGTCTATTACAAAGTGTCTTTGAAGCTCCGTATCTTTTTCTCTGTGGCTAAATCACCCTTTTACAAGAGGATGATGGCTAGAGATGATGAATATTTGGAGTTCCTGCACGAAATACTTTTTGACTAGAAAATTCCCGCTGCCATCTGTCAATTGCATAACAGTTAGTTTGATCTACAAAGCTGTTCGTTCTTGAACGGGTTATAATGTTTACAATGCTACTCTGCTTGTGTGATCCAACAGATGAAGTGGGTAGATGGATATAATGTATAACGGCGTACCTCAGCTTCTCCGGTCGCCGTGTGCTTTGTTTGCGGACGATATGAAGAGTTGGAGAGAAACTGACGCGCCCAACGACTGTGGTCTACTTCAGCAAGACTTCAACCGCCTATCCACATGGTCTGCAGCAGTCCATCTCCCGGTCAACCCAACCAAGGATGTATTTATGAGTCTGGGAAAGGGTGCTGACGGCCAACCGCCATATCCCAACACCCTCCGTGAAGGACCTACGTGTACTCTCGCGATACGATTTTAAGTCCGTGGACAACACGAACAGGCTATATCGTAACGGACTGCGTATGCTGTGTGCGCTCAAACGTAGCTTCGGCACATGGTCAGAAGAGGTAGCTACTCGCTTCCTCCATCATTAAACCAATGCTAGAGTGCAGTTCACCCGCCTACTTTCCGATTACCTGAGGCGAGGCACAAAAGACCGAACGGGTCAAACACGTTGCTGCCAGCCTCATCCTGAGTTTTCTTGTAGAAAGTAGAAGCCACGATTAAACTTTGCACAATAATCTGCCTCGTGGCTTGGGTTATGAAGACCGGCGCGAGAAAGTAGGACTCTACACCTTGTCCTACCGTCGGGTGCGCGTCGACCTGATTATGACCTACCGTATTCTACATCTCGGTGACTTCCCAATGCTAAGGCCAATGCTGCACTTACGAGGGCCATGCAGCACACGCGGACACAGATACAAACTTGTCGTGCCGGATGTGAAATGTGTTACCCACCCACTGTGCTTCGAACGGAAAGTGCTAAATATTTGGAACAGTTTACCTGAACCTGTGATGAATGCAACATCTGTGCCGCATTTAAAAAAGTTGTTGGATTTATATTTTACCACTATTCGAATCAGAGAACGATTGCACACTTACTATGACATGTCACATTTGTGAGTCCTGAAATACCGTAAGTCAGATATTTTAAATGTTACATGAGAACGATAACGATATTCACGACTGACAATTTTTATAACGTTTTTTCATCATATTTCGAAAGAGTTGTACAGAATTCATTTCTACTTGCTCTATAATACAGTATTCAGTGCACAGGGTCTCAGGGTGTGCTGGCGTAGTACAACGTATGCACACATTCTTGATAGCACTCTTTAAAAGATGCTAGGTTTAGAACCAAAAGTAAGTGACTGACACACAGGTTCTGCTTGGACCCCACGTCAAGCATCAAATACTAGTTGATGTGCTGTGTATCGCTAAGGTAAGCCTTTTGAGCAACGGTCTGATCATCAGCGTCCACAGATTCCGTCCAGCGTTCACGAGCAATCAAGAGATGAGTGGTACAGGAGCGATTTTGGCGAAATCCATGCTGCTCCGGAACGAGAATTTGGTTGTTCTCTAGGTACAGCATCAAAGCCTCAGCTACTATGGACTCCATAATCCGGTGATCACTAAGGTTATGGAGTCCACTGTAGCTGAGGCTTTGATGGGGTACCTAGAGAACAACAAAATTCTCGTTCCGGAGCAGCACGGATTTCGCCAAAATCGCTCCTGTACCACTCATCTCTTGATTGCTCGCGCAAACTGAACGGAATCTGTTGATGCTGGTGTAGGAGTCGACGCGGCCTACTTGGCTTTCTCAAAGTCATTCGACCGTATAGACCATCACATTCTCCTCCACAAACTCCAGAAATATGGAATCGGCGATCCTGTTCTGGGCTGGATAGGAGACTTTCTCGTTCAACGTCACCTGAAGGTGAGGGTTAGAAACAGCCTGTCGGAATCCATCGAAGTTCAGTGCGGCGTACCTCAAGGCTTGGTACTTGGACCCCGCCTGTTCCTGGTTTTCATAAATGATCTCGCGAGCGTGCTATCTTCTAACGGTTTGCTATTTGCCGATGACCTAAAGGTATGGCGCATTATAGCTGCAGTGGAGGATCACGCAATGTTACAGGAGGACCTGGACAAGGCGTACACATGGTCCATCGAGAACATATTGCATTTCAAGGTCATCAAGTGCAAACTTCTCAGCATACGGCACACGAGTATGCACAAGTACCGCCTAGGATCACAAATTCTATAGCGGGCTTCTCACGAGTGCGATCTCGGCGTGATAGTTCAAGACGACCTCGGTTGTTTGAGGCAGACTGAAAGGCAGCTAAGAAAGCAAACCAGTACCGCGGCCTTCTTCGCAGAGCCTTCGGGAAGTTTGACCCTTCAGTCTTTCCAAAAATGCTTAGTGCGTGCGTGAGGCCGCACGCGAAATACGCAATTCAAGCGTGGCAACCCTGGCTCAAGCACCATCTCAACGCGCTAGATACTGCACAACGTAGCGCAACGAAGAGCGCCAGAGGTTTGACCAGCCTCCCCTAGCCACTCAGGCTGAAGACCCTCAAAATATACAGTGGATGTTATCGGCGTCTAAGGGGCGATCTCATAATGGTGTACCTGATCCTGAGAAATCCCAACCACCCATGCCATTCCCTTCTAATACTCAGTCCAAACACCTCGGTAAGAGGTCACCAGTTTAAGTTAGTCACGCAGTACAGCCGCCTGGAATGTCGGCGAAACTATTTCTCCCTTCGAGCGTCACAGCCATGGAACGCCCTCCCGAAACATTGAATTAATTCACCCACCCTATCCCTTTCCAAAAAACGCCTTGAGGATACTCTGTCACATTTACACTACGTGTTATAGCCCATGACCACCAGATGCTGGCACTAATGTACAACAGACAGTGGATAGTGCCATAACCCTACTCGAGAATGAGTCACTCCAAACCCCTGGCACGAACTTTGATAACCGCTACTACTATAGAAACTGGATTTCTGTATCCTGTCGACCCAAGATAGTTGCACACGAGTAAGCGTCGTCCTTGCTATCTTTTTTATTTTTTCTCGTCTATTATGTGATCAATAACCATTCCCCTTATTGCTTTGTGTGCGTGCACTCACATTTCAAACTCCCTTTATACGACAGTGCAGTTAACTGTGTAATCTCCCGAATTGACGGCTCCATTATCCCTTGATCTATCTTTTTTCACGCAAAACAACCTACGGGACATGTCAAGTACCTGCTTTTTTACCCTTTATAAATCATTGATCATCATCAATTTAACAGATTTAGACCGCCGAGCCTTGCAAGTCGCTCATGGTGTACTGCGCAAGCTATTTATTCCTTCTTTTCATTTGTCACCGCGTATTTTGAATTGGATGGTTTGACAGCAACATTTCGCGTCACCCATTGAGGTAGCAGCTGCAATGTACAGCTAGCAGTTTTGTAGCAGCTGCTGGTAGAAGGTAAATCCAAGGATGGCCAACACTAGCTAATACTTTGCTTGGTGGGTAGAATTTCAGCGTTCTAATGCTGCATTAGTTTGTCCGGGTAATTGGTGTATTATATCTGCACACTGATCAAGTTATATTTACTGTAAAAATCATTACTACACGAGAAGGATTTCCGAAGTCCTATTGGTGCAATAGTTACAAGGTCAACTCTCTGAGCTTATATTCACTTTGGAGGCAGTGACTATCATCAAAACACGCTTTCAATCCATCTAAACACCTTATACTTCATTTCGGGTATAAAAGTGTCGATGTGCACGTTGCTTGGTTTTTCTTTTGTGAGGAACAAAGAATATCGGTTAATTGCTGGCTGCAGTGCGACCGTGTAGCGAGCTTTTTAAATAACGGGTCCTTCAAAATGTATTCACAAGCATGTATTATCTTTATAATGAAACAAGGCTGTCTTGTACTCCATTTTCAAAAACGGTGAGAGTAAATTGATTAACGATCACAGGCTTGTCCACTGGATAAGCGTTGTGTTCGGGCTGCATTAAAAATTAGTAAATTACACTGTGAACAGCTGCTGGAATACTCGGTACCGAAAATAAGGTATCATTAAGGGACAAGCATGACTGAATAACTTTATGGTAACTATTAGAAGGTGAACTGATGCATATGAAAGCAACAAAGCATTAACAGTATTGGTCGTTGGCATTTCGAAGCTTTTGAAAGTATGAATAATGTTTGCCCTCATTAAAACACAGAGATCTTACAGGAGATCCAGTTGTGACCATGAATAGGTTCTTACCTTTCCAAATAGGAGAAAGAGAGAAATTTGCAAGTGAAAGATCATTCGGTACTTAGACGAACTGTATTTAGCAGCAGCCGGCAAGATTTAGCGCTCCGACCGCTGTTGTTTGCTGCCAATGCAAGTGAACTGCCTGAGAGTTTTAAGACATGACATTCTATTTTCCTAACGACCCGATTCTTTGGAACAATGTGAATGCCACTATGAGTTATGAGGACAGTCAAAGAACACCAACTAGCAGTGGTCTAACTTATAGACGATGCAAAGCAGCTAGTGAAACTGTTCCGTGCGCTGTAAGGAGATAGCTGGTCCATGTAGGAGCACGTTCACACTCACTTATTGGGTTGATCTATCATCCACCCACAAACCAACTATTCGCTTTGGTAACAAGTGCTAGGAATTTGCGTGTACACAGTGTTATATTTCTTGGTTAATACGCTGATCGTTTGGAACTTTATCGGCGATGTGATGTGAAAACCGTTCCCGTTATTCGGGAGACCGCATTTGGAATACAGTCTCCAGGGTTTCACTCCAGGTTTTGTGGACAGGCTATTAGTTGATACAGAAGTCAGGTGGGTTAGTTTAATCTGACCGACGGATTATTTTTCTGGTGCAATTAATGTACTATTGGAAATTACAAGAAATGCTGTCTCGAGAATCATGTTTTGACTGGAAAGATCGGCAAAATATTGCTTTACACATGAGTAGGGGATGCTGATGTAATTAAGTGAGGTTCTTCGCAGCCACTTTCCAAATCAGCTAGTCGTCCGCATGACCGTCTGGAGCTGTCCCCCGTGGCCCAGTGGCATAAGCTGTTGACTGGCGGTTCAAGCCGCTGGTGGTCATGGGTTCGAATCCTGATGGATCCGATGGATGCACACTACTGAAGATGCCCACCAGGCTGTAACTGCAGTCTTGTACTTTTCCGGGCATGTGGACGACTACCTGATTTGGAAACTGGCTACGAATAACCTCACTTAAGATATTACTTTACCCTTCTTACTCAACTAGGGTGTCTGGTCACTCAGCACGCTAAACGAAGCATGAATTAATCGGATAGAGATCAAAACCGGTACATCAGATATCAATTGGGCAATAAAATTCATTAATCAGGAGATACATTATAAAAGCAGCGGCTGTGGTTCCCAGCCTCAACTAGATGAGCTTTGGCGACATGACCAAATAGTTTCATGTCCCTGACTATATTGCCCTTTAAGGTAACGTTATTTTCCGTACGTACCACACCTCTAGCATTCTAATTGATTAAATAGAATTAATACTTTTTCTCTGCTTTCGAAGTTCGTTATTCTTTCATACTTTGCTTAACCGACACAATGGGGAACGCGGCAGAACCCGCAGTGATTGGCTAATCACAATGTCGTTCGGGTTTTAACTTAACCTGAAGAGATTTCTAAACACCCAGCCAGATGTTAACTCCGTGACCTATTGTAAAAGGAAGTATATTCTCATAACGGTTGCATGTGAACTCAGAATTGACAGGATTCCTTCTAGCACTGCCTCCTTTCTCCATGATGAGTTCGGTTACTTCCTTATTCTATGAACAAGAAGAGGAATTTTTCACTGACTTTTGTACAAACATTTGTGTCGATGTACACATGGGCGCTTTGTCAAGAGTGTTATGTAAAGTATCTTGCGTTATCCTATATCACCTTGACCTGTATGAACAAGGTGGAACAGAGGCATGCTGATATTCCTCTGAATCGGTTATCTCTACTTCAAATGAAAAGTTTAATTTAAATGACTTGGAAAATGTCCGGGAGAAAGTAAGAATTGCCTTGGAAATTCCCTATTTTAGCGATTAATCGATTATTAACGATTATCGCATCGATTTCGAACGTTCCTGAATGTTCTTCTTCTACACGTGATCAAAATCCACCTGACCTCTCGGCAAAAGATATGGGGAACCACTAACCTTGGCAGCTGACCTTCCAATTCTAGAAGTCGAAGGTCAGCAGAGACCTATAAATACAGCCAGGGTCCTCAGTCGTTGTACAGTGTTCGTTGGCTGCGATTAATACGTTATTTGTCAGGGTCATTGGCGTTCTGCTTTTTTCCTTCGGTTGGGCTAGAAGTTTTGCGGAGCAGTGAATTGTTATTTTTGGAGTTGCGTCTAGTGAGAAGATTATAACAAATGGCGACGGAGAAAAGTGGAAATGTGATGAATTTTTCTGCTGAACAATTTCAAAAGCTGCTTTTTCAACAGCAAGCTCAAATGGAGGCGCAAATGAAAATGATTGAAAATCTGACAAAATGCTTGAGTTTGCAGACAACTGGAGCAGCGACGCGGGACACGCAGGCTAGTTCTGTTGATCTTCTCACGAACGCCATCACTGAATTCCATTATGATGCGGATTCTGGAAGCACTTTCGAAGCGTGGTTCAAACGCTGGGAAGACATGTTCCAGACGGACTTCAGTCGTCAGGACGACTCCTGGAAAGTGCGATTGCTACTCCGCAAGCTCGGAATAAGTGAACATTCAAGGTTCATATACCACATTTTGCCCAAACAGCCGAAGGATCTGACATTTGACGAAGCAGTGTCGCAGTTGAAAGAAATTTTTGGTGAGTCGGTGTCCTTGTTTAGTATTCGTTATCAATGCCTAAAAATTGTCAAACAGGAAGCGGACGATTTTGGGGCCTTAGCAGACATGATTAACCGTGAGTGTGAACGTTTCAAACTACGTTCTTTAACGGACGATCAGTTTAAGTGTCTCATTTTCGTCAGTGCTCTACAATCGCCCAGTGATGCTGAGATCCGAACGCGGCTTTTAGCTAAGCTAGAGCAGGATCCTGATCTGACACTGAAGGCCCTCGTTAGCGAATGCAAACGACTGCTCACTCTAAAACACGACACTGCCATGGTCGAACGCAATGGTCTAGCATCACCAGATACCGTGCAACTTGTGAAAAAAGCCAGGACCGCCAACGCAAGCAGACCCTTCAAGAGGCCTACGAAGAAACCGCCCACAGCATGCTGGTCATGCGGCGAATGGCATTTCGCTCGCTTTTGTCCCTTCAAACATCATATTTGTCGGACGTGCCATAAGCGTGGGCATAAGGAGGAATGCTGCAGTCAAGTCCGGTCGAAGAAAGTGCAGAAGTCTCACCGAAGGGTTAATTCTAGAAGGGGCGGCGCTGAAGTCTCTCTCCATAGTCGCCGCATTCCAAAGCGAGTGTAAACCGAGACGACGATTCATCACTGTATTAATCAATGGTATCCCAACGAAACTGCAATTTGACACGGCCTCAGACATCACAATCATTTCCAGGCGCACATGGAATCACATAAAGAGGCCGAAGATGGTCGACTCCCAGAAAGTTGCACATAATGCATCCGGCGGTGTGTTAAACTTAGTCGGCGAACTCAATTGCAAGATTGCTTTCCAAGGTGTGGAGAAGTCGGGAACATGCTACATTTCGGACCGGCCGAATTTGAATCTTCTTGGCCTCGACTGGATTGAAAAGTTGAACCTCCTCGATGTTCCCTTGAATCAGATCTGCAACCGAGTTCGAGCAAGTCCAGACCCATCTGCAAAGTCCGTCGAAGACATGACACGTACCCTGAAGCGAAAATTTGCCTGTCTTTCAGGATGGCTTGGGCCACTGTACGAAATTCAAGGCAACACTGAACTTGCGACCAGGTGCTAAACCAGTGTTCAAGGCTAAAAGACCGGTACCATATGCAGCCATGTCAACCGTTGAGCAAGAGCTCGATCGACTGGAACGTGCCGGGGTCATCACAGCCGTAAACTACTCATCATGGGCCGCACCTATTGTCGCAGTGAAGAAAGCAAATGGCAAGGTACGCGTCTGTGCTGATTTTTCAACTGGCCTCAACGCCGCGCTGGACGACCATCAGTATCCCTTACCTGTACCGGAGGATATCTTTGCAAAGCTGAATGGTGGTAAGTACTTTGCAAAGCTTGATCTATCCGATGCTTATCTGCAAGTGGATGTTGACGAAGTCTCGAGGGAGTTGTTGACGATCAACACTCATCGTGGGCTATTCCAATACAACCGCTTGCCATTTGGTGTGAAAACGGCGCCAGCCATCTTCCAACAGTTGATGGACACCATGCTAGCGGGTGTTTCTGGAACCGCTGCATATCTGGACGATATCATAGTGATGGGTCGAACACCGGAAGAACTCTTCAACCGCTTGGATGAAGTGCTTGGTTGCATACAGTCGTACGGCTTCCGGATCCGTGAGGATAAATGCACATTTTTCACGCCGCTCATCAAATACCTCGGGTTTATCCTCGAAAGGGATGGACGTCGACCAGACCCGGAAAACATCGAAGCCATTAGAAAAATGCCTCCACCCACAGATCTACAGTCTCTGCGTTCCTTTTGTGGGCTCATCAGCCACTACAGCGCATTTTTGCCTGAGATGCACCGCTTGCGTGCCCCGTTAAACAAGCTACTAGCCAAAGGACAACCTTGGAACTGGACAGCAGAATGTCAGAATGCCTTCGAACGCGTCAAGTCACTGTTGTCTTCAAACTTGCTTTTGACACATTTCGATCCCTCCAAAGAGATCGTCCTAACCACAGATGCATCAAGCCATGGGATTGGTGCAGTAATTGCACACACGTACACCGATGGATCTCAAAAAGCAATCGCCCATGCCGCCAGAACCCTTACGAAGGCCGAGAAGAACTACAGTCAGATTGAGAAAGAAGCATTGGCCATAGTGTACGCGGTTAAGAAATTCCACAAAATGCTATACGGCCGCCGCTTCAAGCTTCTGACAGATCACAAACCCTTGCTCGCTATCTTTGGTTCGAAAAAGGGCATCCCGGCCTACACAGCCAACAGGCTACAACGTTGGGCTCTTACCTTAATGGGGTATGATTTCGAGATCCAATATCAGTCGACAGTTTCCATTGGCCAAGCAGATGCACTGTCACGCCTAATTGATACCCGTCAGCAAGAACATGAAGACACAATCATTGCCTCGGTGGAGATTGAACCAGACGTCAACTTTCTGGTAACTGATGCACTGCACTGTCTACCAGTTACCGCAGAAGCTGTACGGACCGAAACACTTCGGGACCCAATACTCAAGAAGGTTACTCAGTTTCACAAAACAAGTTGGCCACGTTCATGTCCATCTGCCGAGTTGCAACAGTATTTTCAGAGGAGACACTCACTCTCTATTGTAAACGATTGCATACTATTTTCGGAAAGAGTGGTCATCCCCAAGACACTTCAGGAGCGCCTTATTCGACAGTTCCACGCCGGGCATCCTGGAATCAACCGGATGAAGGCGCTTGCCCGCAGTTATGTATACTGGCCCTTAATGGACAAACAGTTGGAAGAAATAGCCAGACGCTGCCAAAAGTGTGCCGATGTCTTGAAAGCACCACCGAAAGCAGAACTCTGTTCATGGCCAATAGCTACTAAGCCGTGGTCCCGCATTCATGTCGACTTTGCAGGGCCGATCAACGGGAGAAGTTTCCTCATTATAGTCGACTCATACAGCAAGTGGCCAGAAGTATTTCTCATGGATAACACCACCACCAATGCCACCATATCGAAACTGCGCCAAGCCTTTAGCAGATTCGGCTGTCCTGAGACAATGGTCACTGACAATGGCTCACAGTTTACTTCAGCAGCGTTTAAGGAGTTTTGCAAGCAATGCGCCGTCCAGCACGTTCGCTCGCCGCCGTTTCACCCACAGTCGAATGGCCAGGCAGAAAGATTTGTCGACACATTCAAGCGAGCCCTCCAAAAATCAAAAGGGGAGGGACGTATAGAGGAGGTGGTTGACCGGTTCCTTTTCCTCTACCGATCAACACCGAATCCACAAGCACCAGACGGAGTCTCTCCAGCACAGGTTATGATGAACCGGAAGCTCCGCATGCCTTTCGACGCCATCCGACCGGGCTCGGAGTCCTCTGTTGGTGAAAGAAACCGCAGAATGGAACAGGAGTTTAACCGGCGGCATGGAGCAAAGAAGCGATCATTCACGCTTGGACAGAAGGTGCTAGTACGTGACTACCGGGAAGGCCATGCAAAATGGACGCCAGGGACGGTCAAAAGCAAGCGCGGAAACGTCATGTATGACGTGAAGGTGGGCGCACAGGTCTGGCCGCGGCATGCAAACCAGTTACGGCCCACATTGTGCCAGCCAGAACAAGAAAGGCCTACTGACCTCCCGTTCGATTTACTGGTGGAAACTTTCAACCTGCCGAAGGTAACAGTGGACGACTGCACAAGGTCGAGCAACGAATCCAGAACAAGAACATCGGAACAAAGTTCTCGGGCGCTTCTGCCAAGGAGGTGGACCGACAGGCAGAGAACACCGTCCCGAAGACTGCAAGTTAATCCCAGGCTTTCCTCTTACACCTCGGAACATATCTCAGGAGGGGAGGTGTCCGGGAGAAAGTAAGAATTGCCTTGGAAATTCCCTATTTTAGCGATTAATCGATTATTAACGATTATCGCATCGATTTCGAACGTTCCTGAATGTTCTTCTTCTACACGTGATCAAAATCCACCTGACCTCTCGGGAAAAGATATGGGGAACCACTAACCTTGGCAGCTGACCTTCCAATTCTAGAAGTCGAAGGTCAGCAGAGACCTATAAATACAGCCAGGGTCCTCAGTCGTTGTACAGTGTTCGTTGGCTGCGATTAATACGTTATTTGTCAGGGTCATTGGCGTTCTGCTTTTTTCCTTCGGTTGGGCTAGAAGTTTTGCGGAGCAGTGAATTGTTATTTTTGGAGTTGCGTCTAGTGAGAAGATTATAACAGAAAACATAAAAGTCGCCAAGAACCTAAATTTATTCGGTATCTACAAAGAAAGTGCAATCAAAAGTAAAATGATAAATATCAGGACCGCCCTGCGATTTATTTATATATGTGCAGAGGATTCATACCTATATGAATACTGAATACTGATTCGAAGCAGCGAGTAGAGCTTTCTCTGTGTAGCTGCATCATTCGTCGCTCTTGGACATATACTCCTTATTTATCGTTCCGCTCTCTATATTTTGCCTCTGCAAGGTGTTTGTCTAGGAGCTTCTTAAATTCGGACACTGAGTTCGCCTCTACAATGTGCTTCGGCAGGTCGTTCCAGATATTCACCACTCTGCGTTCGAAACAGAGTTGGTGAGCGACCCGCTTTAACTTCGGTACAACAAGCTTATACCGGTGTCCTCGCGTGCAGCTTGGTGTGCGCAGATGAAGCAGTTGTCTCAACATGGGGTAATCACTCAGATGTAATATCCGGTGCGTCATGATGAGGTCAACCCTCAGTCGACGATAAGTTAGTGTGTACAGCCCTAGTTTCTTACATCGGTCTTCGTATGGCACACCTCGTAAGTTGGGAATCAGCCTGGCGGCTACATGCTGCACCCGTTCAAGCTTTTCTACCTGGCCCAGGGTGATGGGACAATACGCGGGAAAGCCGTACTCTAGCATTGGTCGTATTATCGAGACGAAGAGGCGAGTAGCAATCTCTTCGGACCAAGTGCTGAAGCTGCGCCTGAGGGCCCAAAGCATCCGAAGGCTGTTTTGGTACAGCTTATTCGTGTTGTCAATGGACTTTAGGTCGCAGCGTGAGAGCACACCGAGGTCGCGCACGAAAGGCGCGGGATGCAACGGTTGACCAGCCACTGTGTACGTTCGGCTGTGCTCACACTTACCCAACCTCATAAATTGCGACTTGGCAGGGTTGATCGGAAGGTTAACCTCTGCAGACCATGTCGAGAGGCGGTCGAGGTCCTGCTGAAGTAAATCACAATCATTGAGTGTGCGGATTACTCTCCACACCTTCAAGTCATCTGCGAACAACGCACAAGGTGATTGGAGTAGCTGAGGCACATCGTTTACATGGATCAGAAACAATATCGGCCCCAGTACAGTGCCTTGGGCACGCTACTGCTCGATGGATACCAGTCGGTCATATGGTTGTCCACCTGGACCCTCCACTTTTGATCAACATGGAAAATTCTGATCCATTTGTGCAGTTACAGTTATTGCGTAAACAAACAAGAAATTAAGACGATAATTAGGTAAGATGTGATACAGCGATGTCTTTAAAGTGGATAAGGTCGCTTTGAT
>OX104070.1:1144895-1167792 GCA_944474145.2 Dicrocoelium dendriticum
GGAAAACATAAAAGTCGCCAAGAACCTAAATTTATTCGGTATCTACAAAGAAAGTGCAATCAAAAGTAAAATGATAAATATCAGGACCGCCCTGCGATTTATTTATATATGTGCAGAGGATTCATACCTATATGAATACTGAATACTGATTCGAAGCAGCGAGTAGAGCTTTCTCTGTGTAGCTGCATCATTCGTCGCTCTTGGACATATACTCCTTATTTATCGTTCCGCTCTCTATATTTTGCCTCTGCAAGTGTTTGTCTAGGAGCTTCTTAAATTCGGACACTGAGTTCGCCTCTACAATGTGCTTCGGCAGGTCGTTCCAGATATTCACCACTCTGCGTTCGAAACAGAGTTGGTGAGCGACCCGCTTTAACTTCGGTACAACAAGCTTATACCGGTGTCCTCGCGTGCAGCTTGGTGTGCGCAGATGAAGCAGTTGTCTCAACATGGGGTAATCACTCAGATGTAATATCCGGTGCGTCATGATGAGGTCAACCCTCAGTCGACGATAAGTTAGTGTGTACAGCCCTAGTTTCTTACATCGGTCTTCGTATGGCACACCTCGTAAGTTGGGAATCAGCCTGGCGGCTACATGCTGCACCCGTTCAAGCTTTTCTACCTGGCCCAGGGTGATGGGACAATACGCGGGAAAGCCGTACTCTAGCATTGGTCGTATTATCGAGACGAAGAGGCGAGTAGCAATCTCTTCGGACCAAGTGCTGAAGCTGCGCCTGAGGGCCCAAAGCATCCGAAGGCTGTTTTGGTACAGCCTATTCGTGTTGTCAATGGACTTTAGGTCGCAGCGTAAGAGCACATCGAGGTCGCGCACGAAAGGCGCGAGGATGCAATGGTTGACCAGTCACTGTGTACGTACGGCTGTGCTCACACTTACCCAACCTCATAAATTGCGACCTGGCAGGGTTGATCGGAAGGTTAACCTCTGCAGACCATGTTGAGATGCGGTCGAGATCCTGCTGAAGTAAATCACAATCATTGAGTGTGTGGATTACTCTCCACACCTTCAAGTCATCTGCGAACAACGCACAAGGTGACTGGAGTAGCTGAGTCACATCCTTTACATGGATCAGAAACAAAATCGGCCCCAGTAGAGTGCCTTGGGCACGTCGCTGCTTGATGGATACCAGTCAGTTAGATGGTTGTCCACCTGGACCCTCCACTTTTGATCAACAGGGAAAATTCTGATCCATTTGTGCAGTTACAGTTATTGCGTAAACAAACAAGAAATTAAGACGATAATTAGGTAAGATGTGATACAGCGATGTCTTTAAAGTGGATAAGGTCGCTTTGATACATTTGCCAATAAACTTTAATTAAGATAGGTCAAAATGTCTGGAAACTATTTCATCACAAGTGGAACCTACATTATCTAAAGGTAAAACAGTGCCACCGCAGCTAAAGAGAGAAAAGATTTAGTTACCTTCCTCTTTTTACCATCATCTTTGATTCAATTACTCAAAAAGTATACTCCTTATTTGTAAGTAGTAGGGGGATTTATTAGGTTTTTGTGCAGATTCGTCGCAGTTAGACATAGCCAGACAATCACCACATATCCAGGAAAGCGCTAGACGGCCGTTTCATCTTATTGGGATTCATCAGTAGCGCGCACTTGCCGAATCCTTCCGGATTCGAAGCCATGACCTTACTCTTGCGAGTCAGCGGCTTATATCACTGAGCCATGGGTGACGGCAGCTTACCGCCATGAATCATACCTAACTGCCATATAGTGCGACACATCCTCCACTGTCTTGCAAGGGAAGCCGTTGCTCTGGGGTCCAGCCCTGTCCTCTGCACATTCGTAACATGCAAAACAGTGCACGATGAGCCGCGCTATATCGCAGTTAGATTTCAGTCATCGCGGTCCGCTGCCGTCGGCCATGGCTCAGTGACATAAGTCGCTGACTCGCAAGAGTAAGGCCGTGGGTTCGAATCCGGAAGGATTCGACAGGTGCGCGCTACTGACGAGTCCCAATAGGATGAAACCGTCGTCTAGCGCTTTCCTGGATGTGTGGTGACTGTCTGGCTGTGTCTAACTGTGACGAATCTACACAAAAAGTACAATCCTCGCACCCAACAGTACAGCGAGCAGAATTGTTGATGTATCGCGCTTGAACTAATAACAAAAACGACAAAGTAAAAGTAAAGAGCTCACGAACAAAACCGTCAGACAACTTTTCCCTAACTGATACTCCATAATATGGAATAGTTCCATATGGGATACGGGAAATCCAGTCAGGAATAAAGTTCCGACACGATATACATTCATTTCTAAACGTAGAAACAGCGGTTGGTTTACTGTGACCTATCATGCCAAATGAATTCTCGTACGAAATTGGTGCAAGATGGATATAGGCTCAATACCTGGGTACTTTTTCTTTCGATTGTTGTCAGACCGTGGTACTCTCCCCATGTTTATCAGTAGATAAAAGCTGTTCTCCTGATTACCATGAAGTTTACGCTTAGCAAAGCAAAAAGATGTTCTAGAGCTGCTCTCTTGGAAACTTCTTCACATTCATACTACAATACTAATCCTATTCTACTTTTTCCTGGAGCCCACCCCTTAGGCACGTGCTGCAGTTCTCCGTGCTCCACGAAAACAATATGTTATCTCCGATTATGATTGGATTCAGCTGAGAGCCCTATCTAAAGATCTACCAGGATCATCCATGTTTACGAGCACTCTGAATGCTTACCTCTTACCGAATGCAGCTAAACTGTTGGAACGACAGTAAACTTGCTCTACACTGCATCTAGTTTTCTCGCCATCCTTGGAGAAAATATTTTGTGACCTACGCCATAAAAATTGGTTTTACATCACCAATCTCCTAAATTTGATCCCCTACACCTGTTGGAGCCATCGCAATTATCTCCTCTGAAAATTCCTTTTAAAACCAGGTACATTTCTAAGAGTTTATGCCCCCCAGGGATAATTTGCACAATCTGTATCGAACAACTTCAAACAAAAGCCTATCATCTTCTCATTAATCTTCTTTCATTCCTTCTCTTTTTGCTCATTTCTCTCCTACCGCTGTTGGCTACGACTAGACCGATCTACCGAGACGATGGATAAATCCTTTCAAAAATGCAGTACACACAGCAAATGCGAGTTGTTACGAAGTCACTGGCGAATATTAAAAGTGCTAGACTGGAATTAGCTAATTCGAAATGACTTGGAATATTGTTAGCTCATGAGGATTGCTCAGTTGTTGTGGTGTTCTCCGAACTGGGCAACTTGATTGCAAACGTTTCGCCACCATTCGAGGTGGCATCTTCAGTGCGAATTAGTTAAATGCTGGATGTATGATGGGGTGAGCTTAACACATATTACACAGGCCCCCACATAAATGTATACCCATTTATGTATAAAGTGTCACCTTGATGATGACAAAATTGCACATGACAAAAGCCAAGAAGAAAAACAGAAGTCAAAAATTACATTGGCTACTTGCATTAAGCCACAACAGAACGTGGCCAGACTAGATGTGTAAGTAAAGTGTGGAACTAGCTCTTCGGGAGACGGTTCCATGAAGAGTCGTATTACTTTACTTGACCTGATGGCTATAAAAAGTTTTATTTCTACTCTCAACTTCTCCATATTTTACTACTTTTAAATGATTGAGCACCTCAAACACTTTAAGAAAAACATAATATACCGTGAAAAATCCATCCACTATCCAACTTTGTTGTACCAATTGATCAGGCTGGTATTTTGCCTGTGTCCCATGTCGAGAAATATACCGTTTATTTATTGATTTGCTTATTTACTAGCCGCGGTCTGGATTGCAAAGCAAAGATCCAAGCGAGTTGCAGCACACTTACCGGATGGAATCTTGTTGTTTTCCTTGTCCCACTTTCCATCGCGACATGTCCCTTGACATCAATCCATCGTTTATCACCTCTGCCATAGTTTCCCCATCGAGTTGATCTCGACGCCAAACTATCTGAACAAAGTCCACATGGGTTAATAATCCGGTGACTTACCCTAGCATCCCTGGGCATATTAAATACGTTGCATTGCATTACAACTCTTTCGCCTTCAAACCCTCTGATCTCAACAGTCCTGTTGGGGTAGGTGATGACTCTCCCCGTGTAATATGAAGGGGTCTCATCCAGGATAGAAACATCCGGTGTGATGACATGCTCTTCGTAACTTATTTCCCCTAAATTGTAATTTTATGAGAAAAATGACAAACCTGAAAATAATACGGGAACAAACAAAATCACAAGTGCGCCTGTTAACGCCAAGTGCATAGTTGATCAAGTGGAGAGCCCAAGTTTCAAAATAAAATCCGATAGCTAATTTAGTAGAATATTAGATATTTTAAGATTTAGTACGGCCACCTTTTATACGAAACTCTGTAGTTTGCGTCCAGTCGAAACTTCCAAGGACTGATGTGTCCAGGGCGTTCGTAGGTCGTACAAGATAGAGGAAGCTGAAAGGCAGGACAGATAATTATTAGGCGGCTGGATAGTTTCCTAGCAATCACCTAGTAAAAGACTGAATTGGATGTGGGGTGCGCATGGTTTACAACTCCTGGTGAGCTTGATGCGGTTGTCGCAGCTAGTGATGGAGGAGTGAGCTTGAAATGACGGGATAGCGTGAAAACACACGGAAGATATCCACTTGAAAACACATGGAACACAAAATGTTACGGCAAACAGAAGAGGAAGACACAGTAACTTAGGTCAATTTCGACATCTTACCTGTTGGTTTGCCACAAAGCCGGTTTCTGACGTACTGGATCTTGTAGCACATCAAAACATAACGCTTAACTTATAGGTACAATTGTATTGCTGATTAGCCGCACATTATTCTCTCTTGTGTCAATCCCCCTTACACGACGGCCATGCTGGCCTACACTTCTGCACCGTGGGTTACAGTGCAGACGTTCGTTCCTGTCTCGCTTCATGCTTCCACGTCTTTGTAGCCAATCAAATATGGTCCGCTGTGACCGACTTCGTTTAGCTGCTAATACCCGCACTCAAGTAAGCGCTCTATATTGGACTATAATTAGTGATCCCGCTTTGCATGCACGGACTTAATTTATGTCATTGATTCCTACTTTGTAAAGCATTTGTTGCTTTTTTGATTTTGCACGTACATATATTTCTTGCTAATTTTATTAGTTGCAGCACATCTTTAATTATTTTTAATCTTCAAAATATACAGCTCACAAGCGGCGCCTGAAATGCTTCACAGCGTAGGCATGTTAAATTTTTTTGCTCCGAATTTCATGAAACCCAGACTAGATATCGTGTTTGCAATTTTAGTGATATAGCTCAAAAATAAGGGCATTCAGGCGGACTGATCGAAGCACAAGCGGCAAGTCTAACGTCTTCCTTCATCGGCTGTGAAGCTTATTCAGGATACTTTACTTTGCTCTCTGAGAGAATAAAAGTACGAAACGTAGAAGCAAACAAGATTAAGAGAGTCACAGTTCAGCACACGGGCTCGACTGGAATGGTCCACTATTCTCAAGTTGGTTAAACGCTCCACAAAAGTCAGCTCCTTGCAGGTCCCTTATTGTCAATCGAAGAGAAAGGAAAGGAGCTTTGACTTGTACTTCACCCAGAACTGTTGCTAGTAATGCTGTTCATGTTTCGAACCAAGCCATTGAAAGAACTATTCACAAGAATAGACGCTGCATCTAAATGTCTTTTGCAGAAAGCAACCCATAGCCTCAATAACGTATTTGAACCGATGAAAAACGGGTGTTGGACTTGCTCCGAGTCATCAAGCTAATCGGACCCGCGAGACGAGAAAATTGCGCTACTTTGCAATAGGCTAGTAGTAAGGAAGGTATTAAAATAGTGCACATCACGGTTAGATGCTGACCAAGTTTTGGTTACCGTTCACTACTACTACTACTACTACTAATAATAATAATAATAATAATAATAATAACATTTCTACTATACTTTCGCAGTCTGACTGTACAAAACCCGTCTATGATAGCTGAGTTAGTATCCCCACGAACTTGGCGACAAAGCTAGACAGTGACTGGCTCCCTATATTAGGTGTAAATAATCCGCTTCAAGGAAACCGAATAACCCGTGTACTAGCACGACCAATACATCCATGAATAGCAAAACATCTTGCTTATTGTACCTCAAGGCGTTCGTGCATCCTTTTGTCATCATAGAAGAAGTGGGCATCATCCCTGCGAATACAAACGGCAAGCACTCAAAGCGCACGTACAACCTGCCAATGGTTTTTTGAAAGCATCACACGATCAGCGCATAATGAACCTAGACCTCAATCTCCACCGCAATTTGCACTGTTGCGACCGTACCCTTTGAACTATCAGTATCAATTTCATCTACGATTTTGGATCGCTTGTTGATGCGAGTTGCCACAAACTTATAGACGACCGCACTAAACTAGGGATTGCAGGCGCTCTGATTATCAGTCTTGTGATGTGAATAGCTGACGCACCTCCAGACTGTGCGAGCCTGCTAACCAAGTACCGGCGACTGGTACGACCAGCTACAGAGCTGCCATCAGTCACGAAGAAGGCCGCTTATCACATAGTCATGCGCCGCAGGCCAACGAGTACTCGGCCGAAACCACTCGCCTCAGATCAGCTACGTGCCTTACAAGCTGAATTCGACCACATGTCTAAGCTCGGTATCTTCAGACCATCCAACAGTACCTCGTAATCACCTCACTGCATGGTCCCAAAGAAGGTCAAGGGTGACTGTTGTCATTGTAGCGGTTAGGGTACCTTGAGCAGCGCAACCAGGCCCGATCGCTACCCTATCTCACATATTGTGAATCTCACTGCCAGTCTGGTAGGTGAAAATTGTTTGGCAACATCGACTTGGTACACATAGACAAGCGAAGTGTGGTAGCAGAGGCAGACATCGCTAAAACTAGCGTGACGATTCCATTTGGTCTGTTTAAGTTTATGCGCATAACTTTTGGTCATAAGAATGCCACATAAACTTTTCAAAGTTTTATTGACGAAGTTTGTCGCTGACTAGACTTTGCCTATGTATATATTGACGACATCCTAATTGCGCGTTGCTCACGTAAGGAATACTTGTCCTAAGTGCAAACACTTTGACTGTTTGTCCCAATACGGGGTGGTGATCCACGAAAAAGGGTTTGGTTGGTGTTGATTCCGTTAGTTTTGGAACATGAGGTCTCTCATGCTGTCGTCATGCCACTGCAAGATAAGACTAGAGCTATCATCGACTAAACCTAACCTCATTCCTTCAAGCGACTATGGTTTCAACGAGGCCGTCATCTTTTATTGCTATGCCAAATCTAATTGTGCTTTGATTATGCAGTCCATCAGAGACCTTCTGGAGAGAAATTTAAGAAATGTAATTTTGCTGCTGCAGTACGCACTGCGGTTAAGCTTTGAGATTAAGGTCAACATAATCGCCTTATCTCGCTACGATTCGACAACCCCACTGTCGCTCAGTACCAACGCTTCTAACGTGGCAGTCTGTGTTGATTTGCAGCCACAGGTAAGCAACAATTGGCGACGGTGGCGTTGTTTTCTAAACGCCTGCAAGCTGTCGAATATCATCATTGTCATCAGTACACAAAAATTGAAGGTAAAAAACACACTTCCATTGTTGTGCCGCAATATATAAAGACAATACAAGTAAAAGGCGAGATGCTAAAACTATAGAATGCTAAAAAGCAAGGGATAAAATACTTAGTAATGTCAAGAGAGAGATCAAGTTTGGAGGTGGAAGATAAGCAAGAAGAAGAGGGACAAAGGAACTCACAACATCTTGCCAAATGTAGTTACAGTAGATTGGGTAAAGGACTGTTAGCCATCTATTTAGCCACACGTCATTTTCGACAGGCCGTATACACCAAACACAAACCAGTGATTTGCGTGCTTCACTCATTAATCAACCGATATTCTCCCATCAAATAGAGCTACTTGCAGAATATCATTGAGTTTACGAACAATATACAACATCTCTCAGTTGTGCACAAGGCATTAACCAATTTAGTTCCTCGAGTACAAGCGATCTCTAATAACGACGACACCGGTATCGACTTGGCAGCCCTGGCCGCACATCACCCAGTGCTCCTGGGATGGATCTACTGCTCAGATGCCGCTCAGCGGACATAGACCCGTCCCACTGACGTCATAAGACGGAACCGTTTTTCGTGACACATCTTTGAGAACAACGCGCCCAGTGGTTACAACAAGGAGTTTGATAGATCGTGTTAAAAACGCTGGTGGCTTGTTTTACCCAAGCGTTTGTGTATCGAAAACACGCGTAACCGCAAGATTCGTATGGCGTAACTTCAATCGCAACGTTTGTAGTTGAGCATCTACTTACATTCCGCGTCAATGTGCGAAAACGCATAAGCAAACAAAACGTCGTTTAAAGGAGTTACCAGCATCAAACGTACGCTTCCATCACGTGCACAACGACCTCGCAAGTCCTCTGCCGGCCTGTAATCCAAAGGATCATATTCTGCATCATCATCATCATCATCATCATCATCATCATCATCATCATCATCATCATCATCATCATCATCATCATCATCATCATCATCATCAGCATCATCATCATCATCATCACCATCATCATCATCATCAGCATCATCATCATCATCATCATCACCATCATCGGGTCGGAGTCGACGTCATATAACTGGACTTCTCTAAAGCTTTCGACCGTCTAGTTCCTAGTTCAAAGACTACGAAGTTACGGAATCGGAGATCCTGTACCTAGTTGGATTGGCAACTTAATTTACCAAGGAAAGCTTCAAATACGTGTTAGGGGATCACTCTCTGACCCAATTGAGGTGGAATGCGGTGTCCCACAAGACTCAGTGCTGGGATTGCGTTTATTCCTGGTGTTTATCAACGACCTGACAAGAGTCATCTCCTCAAACTTCCTGCTTTTCGCCGATGACTTCAAGATATGGCGGGCGATTAGTAGCAAGCCAGATCAGGATCTGCTCCAACATGACCTAGATTGCATTTACGAATGGTCAAAGAGGAACAAGCTTCAATTGAACATGGCTAAGTGCAAAGTGATGCATCTGCGTCACCAGCCGGTGCGCGCTTACAAGATTGGAGACCACACCTTGGCGAAGGTTTCTCAGGAGCGCGACCTGGATGTATTGGTACAGGAAGATTTCGGGTGTACAAAACAAGCAGGGAAGGCGACGAGAACCGGAAATCAACACGTCGGCCTTCTTCGCAGAGCCTTCGGTCGGTTTGAACCATCAATATTTCCCCAAATGCTTAACGCCTACGTGCGACCTCACGTGGAATATGCTATTCAGGCGTGGAAACCGAGGCAGAAACAGGATCTCGTTGCTCTCGAGACTTCTCAACGACGGGCAACCAAGAACGTCAGGGGCCTCTTTCAACTGCCCTATCAGCTTAGACTGAAATCTCTAAGAATGTACAGCAGTCGATATCGGCATTTGCGGGGGGATCTCATAATGGTTTACCAGATTCTGAAGAACCCAAACCACATTTGCCATCCGCTGCTGGAATTGAACCACAACACTAAACTAAGAGGTCACCCTCTGAAACGGACAATTCAGTATAGCCGGCTTGAATGCCGTAGAAATTTCTTTTCTATCCGCGTGTGCCAGCCTTGGAACGCCCTACCTAATTATGTAGTCTCTGCTCCCAATTTGGCGATATTTAAAAACGTGTTGACGATGCATTGTCTCACTTACATTTCTTTTTATAACTTGTTAGCCAGGGGTTACAAACGCAATCAAACAGTGTCTTGCCAAACGCCTAACCAATGGATTGATGGATTTATACGTTTAATACACGAACAGCTCCGCTATTCCACATAAGTCTATGGTGAGTCCACCACAACGCTTTTCAAGTTATGATGCAAATGATTTTCGCAATAATTTGCATCCCACGGGACTTGTTAAGCGATGCTTTTTTACCCGTAATAAACCATTGTTCCATTGTTCCATCATCATCACCATCATCGTCATCATCATCATCAACAGCAGTACGTCAACCATTTGAAGTAATGTTTTGCTCCCGTACAACCCCGGGGAGCTACAAACGAAGAACAATAAGATGGAGAGAAGTGGGACCCAGCGTACAATCTTACTGCCCCAAACAAACGTACAGGGTCAAGGCGCCCACATCTTTGCAACAACATACCTTCACAAACAGCAGGCTATCGTTCAATGAGAAAGCGACATCGGCGAGCCAGCTTCCTTGCGCCTGTCACTGGCCCGCGTCATTATCGGGCATTAAAGCGCAGATAACTCAGCACCAAACACACTTTAGACAGGCGGTCCGACTAGAAGACAGCAGGAGACGCGCCAGTGCTGTCGGCTGCAAGACATGTCCTGTAACATCTCAAGCCAAACAGAAGGCGGACCACGTGGACATCAGTCTGAAAGATGAGACGGAGCAACGGCACCGAGTTTGGTCGTTGGTGATCTCATCTACTGCTGCCAAGTTAATGTTTGTCCACCTCCGATCTTGCGCCACCCTACATTTGGAAAATAAAACAAGGCTTTTCTCGGTAGGCGGTGACTAGACATAGGTAATACATATCCAAGCCAATGCAACCTATTCATTGCTACGTTGTTCTAGGAAACTAGACTGGTTATCACAGCCTAGAACTCGTTTACGCACACCATTGTTGGAAACATGTTAGCATTATCCGACAACAGCAACGCTTTGCATACAACAGTGAACAAAGACTTGAAGGCGCCGCAGGTCAACAACTCAAAGGTGCCAAGCCTCACTCCCATAGAGTAGGACGACCCATAGTGTGACCGTGTATACGTGAACTTTTAAAGGGAGGGAAACCCTTTTCTAACGCCGAAGACGTCTCAGATTCAAAATCGTAGTTCTAGCTCTTGTAATGTGTGAACCGACTCTAGTCGTTGTCAATGCAGCTGCCAAGGTACGTAATGTGATCAACCACCTCGAGTTCCTCGCTATCAAGGTTCAAGGAGTCATCAATTGGCTGGTAGTCCTGTAACAGCACTTTGTACCTTTAGGGTGCGCAACGCGTGTTAAATGATGGGAGCACTCTTGAGTGGTTATTCAGGGTTGATGGTGCCGCCCCAACATC
Source organism: Dicrocoelium dendriticum (assembly GCA_944474145.2). Classification (NCBI taxonomy): domain Eukaryota; kingdom Metazoa; phylum Platyhelminthes; class Trematoda; order Plagiorchiida; family Dicrocoeliidae; genus Dicrocoelium; species Dicrocoelium dendriticum. The sequence continues at coordinate 1,155,975 of OX104070.1, forward strand.
GTTAAAAAGCACAACAATATCTTCCGCACACTCAAGATTAAGTAGCTTATCATGTAAAATGATAACAAGTCTGCATTGTAATTTGAGCTAGCGAGTTTGAGCCTCCGAGGGGAACGGGCTTCCCTCGCGGAGTCCATAGCCTATGCAATACTGTTGATGGTTGCGCGGCAGCGAAGCGCATGCACTATGTCCTACATACTGCTGATACCTTCTGCCACCTTCCGAAGGTTCGGTATATCCGCTGACCTGTATCGATAGATTCCCCACGTGGTCAGAAGCTATCCTTATTCCTAACTGCTCTCCGGAGACGGTTAGAGATGTTTTCCTAGTGCAGCCATTATCAACGAGAGTCATACGGTCCCCTGGAGGCCACAGAGAAGTTCCAGGGACCCTGGGACGGAAAAATTAGTTAGGAAGCATAGATGTTGCAGTAACACAAATAACAAAAGTCACTTTAAAAATTTTCTGATCGTTTCTCCTTGCGCACTAGTCTCCGCTGGTAACTGCTGGTTAGAGAAATTAATTACGTGCGCGCAAGTGGTTGTTAACGGAGGTGTAAACGCCAGATCGGACGGAGTTTCTGTTGCGGAGCTGGCATAGCTCCGCCAAACTTGCGCAGATTTCGCCGAGGTCACCTCAAACACACAATAGCCATACGGCAACTCAGACTGCGCAACTAATAACCTATTTTTCTCAGGACATTGATGCCTATCCACGCGGAACCAACTGAAGTCTACTAATAAGAATAAAATAAAATAGTGCGTCAGCAGTACGCCGTAACGGCGCTTCGCTGCCGCGCGACCACCACCAGTCATGCGCGGGCTGAGTATACCAAGAGGACGCGGATTCGAACCGGTAACCTAATGGTTGCAAAGCAAGCGCGCAAACCCCTCGGCCACCGGCCGACAACTGAGCTCCACTCAGGACAGTGATACATCTACTGTGCAAGCTGAAGTGAACCCACTGAACTTTCCTCGGAACACAGCGGCAGTTACCGCACAAAGCTACCCTGACACGAACTGAGTTTTTCTCACAGCATCTACTCGCCGGTCAGTCACACTAGTTCGGGCCTCACTGCGGTAGCACTAGGTTACGCGTATTTCATCTCTAGGCTCAGCTCGCGTGTAGGTCTGGCCGCTAGATCACGTTAGCCCGCAACGTTCTGAATTCGAGTGGCTACTATGCGTGCGTGGGGTACAACCTAATTTTATATGAGGATACTTCAACTAACACGCATAATATTCAAATGCCTTGCCAGCACGCCTTAGGTGCCATATCTGGCAATAGCCGATGTACGTTATTAGTTTCGTGTTTGGATCTCTCGTACGGATTCCTTTAACTATCCAGCATTTTATTCCGTGTTTGTCGCTTCTGGCCTTCATTTTAACTGTTTTCACTGGTTGGTGTAACTTTCCTGCAGTGAATATTTGTCCACCGAGCATTGGCATTTTATGAGTTTCAGTTGTCTTCTTCATTGGCTTTTATCTAGTAGTTTATTTCAGTCATTTTAGCTGTCCATAATATTTTCAAAGTCATCTTCAGAAACCCATGTTTAGTTGCCTATAGCAGTGTTTCTACACGTTTACAGTTTAATATTGTAGCCACCAACAGATATTACAAGTATGGTGACGAAATGTCTTCTAAGCTCATGGTCAAGTAAGAATACATTTAGTAGCGCCAATCATTTATATCACCTGCGTGTTTCATCATGTCGAATGAGGTTGTTTAACGCCAAGGATATAACTGTGTAAGAAAAATAAAAAGATAGCATTATTCTATTATATTACTAAACTTTGCTTTCACATTTCAGAAATGAGCTATTCAGCAAAGCATAAGGGTCAGCAGTACTCCATAAAATACCAGTCATTTGGATTTATTGAATTAGCTCAAAACTGCCCTCCACCTGCACTCTACCGCTGCCCTCTCTGGCAACAGTCGCAGGCTTTTCCAACTCATTCTGTCCACGGGCATCAGGAAGCCAGGTGTCAGTGAGGTCATTTGTGAGGTGGATGGGTCTCAGATCACCAACCAACAGAGGCATATAGACCGCTGGACCGAGCACCTTCACTCGCAGTTCAACTGGCCTCCATCATCCACCAGTACATGCAGTACACCTTGTTATCCACCCTCGCTCGTCCCACTGAATCCACCCAGCGAAGCGGAAGTCTGTCTCAAAATTCAACACTTGAAGCGATTCAAGGCTGCCGGCTTAGATGGACTTCCTCCGGAACTATTCAAGTATGGTGGGGTGGCGATCATTAACCAGCTGACCGCGCTGTTCGCAAAAATTTGGCATGAAGAGAAAGTGCCTTCTTCTTAAGGCCAATCAAGTATTGTCCCGATTTTCAAGAAAGACGCTCGCACTTCATGTGCAAACCATCGCAGGATTAGTCTTATTTCGGTTGCCTCTAAGATATTGGCATCCATTCTGCTTCGTAGACTATCCCCAGTACGTGAATCATACTACCGTGAAGAACAAGCTGGTTTCCGTCCTGGCCGTGGGTGCGTGGATCAAATCTTCACGCTACGCCAGCTCCTCGAACACCGCCACATTTATCACAGGCCCACTATCATTGCATTCCTAGACATTCGCGCCGCTTTTGACTCCGTTGATCGACCTGTTTTATGGCGTTGCTTACTAAAGAACGGGGTGCCAGAGAAATATACTGCCAGCCTACGAGCACTTTACCTTCATACATCCGGCAGAGTGAGGGTATATGACAAGCTTTCCTCGCAACTCGTTGTCAATAGCGGTGTGCGACAGGGCTGTCCTATGTCCCCATTCCTCTTCAACTTCGTAATCAAAGACGTTCTGTCGAACGTTCTAGAAGGTTCCCAACATTTTGGCTTAGAGCTTCTACCGGGTGAGCGTGCGACAGACTTAGATTATGCTGATGATATCCTCTTATTTAGTGACGATTCCCAGAGTATGCAACTCATTTTGGATCGTTTGGCGGTTGAAGCATCTAAGTATGGCATGAGGTTCGCCCCACCGAAGTGTAAAGTACTGCTCAAGGATTAGCTTTCACCTGCTCCCCTGCTCACTCTCAAAAGTGCACAACTTGAACAGGTAGATAGTTTCGTCTACCTTGGGAGCTGTGTTTCTGCTGACGGCACTATCAACAAAGAAGTTTCTCTTCGTATCGCTAAAGCTCGATCAGCATTTGTCAATCTAAGGCACTTGTGGCGTCGTCGCGACGTCTCATTCTCACTAAAGGACCGCGTTTACAGCGCATCAGTGCGCTCAGTATTGTTGTATGGGTACGAGTCCTGGCCGGTTTGCATGGAAGACATGCGTCGTTTTTCTGCCTTCGATAACGGTTGCTTAAGGAGGATCGTGCGTGTTTGGTGGCAACATCGAGTTAATAGTAATGACGTTCGACGTCGCATCTTGGGGAATGCGAGTATTCCCTTCAACAAACTGGTTTTGTTGCGCCAGTTGAGATGGCTCGGTCACGTTCTACGCATGGCACCTGAGCGTCTACCGCATCGCGCTCTATTCGCTCGTCAAGGACCTGGTTTGAGGCGACGACATGGTGGTCAGTCTCCCACTTGGCGACAGCATATGAAATCGCTGACGTCGTGTCTAGTTGCTGATGGATCCGTACGTCTTTCAGGATGGGGACTCAAAGATGAGGAGTGCCAATGGCTTAGCACTCTTAAAGATATGGCCCGCAACCAGAATCAGTGGAAGAATTGTGTACAATGTTGTACTGATTCACATGTTTAATGCTACAAACATTAAAATGACAAAAATGAGCAAAAGCGGCGTGTGAAAAACAAACTAAAAATGTTTTGTTCTACTTTTTGTCAAAATGTTCCATTCTTCCTGCGGCATATTAGTTGAAGTGTGTTGCTCACCTTCAACTAGCATGCCACGATGCGATGAATCTTGCTTAGCCGCTGACCTCCATGGTTTTATGTTGGCTTTGTGTCTAGTTGATAGACTGTTGGGATTACATACATACATATATGGTTGGCGGCATCCGGTTTCGAATTTGCCTGTCACTGTGGCCAGCCACAGGACGCCTGCGCCTACATAGGAACCATGGGTGGCTTGCGCCGCACCACCCACAGCTCCAACCACACACCCCATATCCAGTGTAAACCCGAAGGAATAAGACCGGGAATCATGTGGATGGAAGCCACATTACATCAACGGAGCCGGCCCACACTCCTTCACAGCAAACACAAGCACGCTGTATTTGGGGAATCAAGCGCACACAAGGCGGTGGCTGGACCGTAGTCCGCTCTACACTGAGTGAATGGAACCGCCGTTCGAGCACGGCCACAGGGACTGTGCACTCCGTCAGCCCCAGCAACGACCAACTATCCCCTAAAGACAGTATGGACGAGGTAGTGGATAATAGACAGGTGGGCACCTTGTCAACATGCACATCAAGCGCAGCCACACCGAGATATCAAGCAACAACCATTCACTTGAAACGACAAGCTAAAATAAAATAAAGCCAATATTGCATACAAATACGGTAGCCTAACTCTTCCCTAAATTAGCTTATGAAGTAAGTTGGTTAGCAACGAATCCGCGATAAATAAGAAATGTCCACAAGTTACTCAAAAACGCTACAAACGCAAAAAAGTTACCGAAGAGAAGCGCAATTAGCGTAAGCAACGTGCTCAGTTAATAGAACATTATTCAGGTAGGCAGAACAAACCAAATACAATGGAATGAAATTTATCCAGCTTAAAAAGACCTAGTTTAAGTGTAAGTTGGTTTAGCTCAACTGCGGTGAAGAAGCATCAAGAATGCAACATGCATACATACATACCTATGTGTTCAATTGGCCAAAACACTCTTACAAATGAAAGTACTCGAAGACGAAAACTGAAAAAACATTTGAAAAATGTTCATAAAGACGAAAGTGGTCAATCTCTGTAGATATTTTGGGAAAGTTACGGGATAGTTTCGAAAACAGACCAATTGTAAAGACAATGTTGCTAACAGGGCAAAAGCTGGAGGATTGGCTTATGGTGTGGTAGAAAATCAGCAAGTTGCTTCCCAAAATTTGCAGTCCATATAATGTTGGCTAAAATATTAGCTTGCTTTCAGTATCAATGATACTGTCGGACCTGATGAATATGAATTAACAAGAAGCAGCTCAAGCTGTTCCGATCAGCAATTAGACTGTATATATGCAAATAGATGAGATGGCTCGGAGCATGGAATTTACCTTATTTACTGTAGTACAGTCCGGAAAAGTTTCGTTACAATTAGATGAATCCACTTTACCTGACAAAGACGCACTTCTCGTGCCATAGGTCCGTTTCTTCAATAATAATATATTAGTGGAATAGATGCTGTTTGTCAGAAAAATTGAAACTCCCACAAAGAGCCAGTCTATATTTGAGGTAGTCAATAGCTATCAGATTAAAACTCCATTCCAATACTAAACATAATCCCATGTGCAACAGCTTGTGCTGCCGCAATGGTCGGAAGATATAAGAAATTTATTGCCGGGCTAAAAATGGTTTTTCTTCTGGTCATAGAATTAACTGTGTGGTTCACCAAAAGCATCAGGTGACCAAGACCTTGGGAGGGCGCTTAAAAGATTAACTATCAACTGTTATCATAGAAGTAAACAGTATAAAAGCGTACCCTCTTCCAGACCTTTTTTCAGCAGGTGTGTGAGGAGAACAATGAAAACTTCTAGGTTCTACTGTCGTATACAGAAACTAGATGGCTCCAAGGGCAACTGTCTTCGCCGCTTCGTTGCACTAGGGAACATCCTCATCACATTTGTTTCTGGAACTGATTATGAAAGAAACCTGTTAACAGCTAAGCCAGACATGTTTTATCTAGCTGGTTTTTGAAAAGCACCAATTGTTAAATAAAAAAAATTCAAGGCAATTTGAATAATCTCAGCTCGAGCAAAGAAGTCACCATCACGTTTCTTAGAAAGCCAAAAGTGTATGCTCAAAACCTCGAAAGTTGGAAATTTTCAGTTTCTAATTCTCGTTACAGTCACGGAGAAGCTGAAGGATGAAGACAGTTGTTTATGACAGTCATTTATGACAACTCAGAAAAGAAATGAAAGTCAAGATTTATGACCTGATCGACATGGAAATCGTGATTTGGGTTTTAGACCCATTTGATGTATAGCCCTGCAATGTCGGAGTCATAATCCAGGATAGTTTCATGGAGCTACAAAGTGACACACTAGAAAGATGCAAATTCCCGGAATATAAAAAGAATGTTTTGGTAAGGACTGTTCCTCCTAACAGATATACTAGCCTTGAAAATTGCTAAAATTTAGTTCCTTGCATTTCCATTTCCATACTTGGTTGAGTGTACCTTTAATAGAGTGGTTTCGCTAACGTACTGTGGAGATTGATTGAACATCACGAAAAGAGGAGCCAGGCGACTCTCGATGTCAAATCTGGAGCAGTATATACGTAAGCCTGCTCATGGACATCAGACAAAGGCTCGTAATAATATCGCAACAGACGTATTGTTACAAAGTTACTACACCTTCTCATTCATGACAAGCTTTACAGTTAAAAGCAAACAATAAATACAAGTTTAAATATTAATGACGTTTTTGTAACTGCACCCAAAAGGCTTGATGTTGCCGCGCAATGAATGTTTTCTATAAGCTGTGCAATTTAAAAGACGAGGTTTATAAGGAAAAGAACATGTATACCAACAGTAAACTTTAACCATCATAAAAGTAGATACTACTATGACTACTGAGAACCACAGATTTACGTCCGTTGGTGTTGGAGATTGCTGAAATTGTGGTTATTAAGGGTGTAGGGACATGAGAAATGGAAAGGTGGCCAAAGCTAAGGTTGAGAATGACTGTTCTAGAACGCCGGGTAACAGTATTCTATCCCGCCATACTGTCCACAGACTGAGAGCTACACTCCTAGCGCACTTGCGTTACATTACTTAAGGATTTAGTTTGTCGCCACGTTCAGACGATGGCGTCTCATCCTTCTGCTAACTGTATGGTGGAGTAACTTCAATGCCAGTTGAAGATAATGCAAAGGGCGCACGCAGACCCTTCTAACCTTAACGAGCATTGAAAAGGCCGATTTTTACGCAACCTCAGCGTAGCTAGTCTATTTTTCCATACTTCGTTTGTCAAGACTGCTGGTGATACCTGATCCGTCCACTTCTTCAGATCGAGGAGGTTATACAAATCATTTAGCTCATCAATTGCGTGGATTACACCCGCCCGCTTCACGTTTAGAGGAAAGACGGGTGTATGTGTATGAGAAACTACTTACTGACACGTACCGCCTCATGTAGACGACGTCAAACAGCCTTTGCAGTCGTTTATCGGGTTCTTCAAGATGGTTAATTGTACAAACAAGAACTTTGCAACTGCGCGCCGTGGCCGATACAAAATTGCCACCATATACAGCCTAAAACGAGCCATTATGTAGGAAAGTACCTTGCCAACAACCTTCCTCGGTAACTTTCGGCAATCTACTGTTATCGAATTGGAAAATGGGCACGGTCTGCAGGCATCAGTCATCAAGACATCTTCCAAACGTTACCTGTTGGCTCCCAAGACCAAGAGCCGTGATCAATGAGTTGGTATACCCATGCGCTTCTCCAAATATGTACAGTACAAACAAGTTTGGGGTTGTAAATATTGTGCATATTTGCCCATGTTTTGGTCGATTAATGTCATATAAAAATCCAAAACTCACAAAGAACATTTAAAAATTTGAAAACGCAGATAAGCTAAGTAATTTTGCACGCAAACCATTCCTTCATGATGTTATCGTCTTCTGCCTGCGTTTTTCATTTTAGTCACTACAGGCTTCTGTCCTGCCCACTAATCGAATGGCTGTCAGGGGCGACGCCTTCAAGGATCGCCGTGGTCTTCGAGGATTCCAACGTGAAAGCCTGACGTTGCTTCGATGGATGTAGGTCCTTTTGGCGCAGCGGTGGAAGAGACCACACCCAAGCACACCGTTTGGCAGTAAAGGTGGTTGAGATCCTGTAGGCCGTTATTCTGAACTAGCTAGTTTTCCAGAAAGTCCGACAAGCCTTACCCAACAGATTGCTATGATGTGACCCGTCCTGCAATCAATTAGATAATAAAATACAAACGGCAAATTAAACATTGTATTCGGACTAACCCCACTTCGTCAAGAACAATCGCATTCGTTTTTGCTCGGCATGCTTTTGTCGAACGAACCTCGACTTAGCCAATGTTTTTTGTAACGAAGTCCTCTTTTAGACAGCCTTCTAGGGGAGCTCAGCAACACTCCAAAAGATAACTCAGATTTTCCAGATACAATTTTATTGCACGTTAGTTGTACATTATCCTATTTTTTGTCAATCCCCTTTAAACTACAGACATCCGTATTAGCACCGTCGATCATGCAGCGCCCGAGGCCGGACACTCATCGAGTGGTCATTAATACATCATTTTACGCGTAGATTCAACCAAAGATAAACATAAAATCAAAGAGTGGGAGACGTGGCTGTACCACAGAAGGAGACACACCGGATTTCTAGGTGTCGTCCACTGTTCCACGTTACACTCTGGAGACAACTGGAAGAAGGCGACTAGTAAAGGGTTCCGAATGTTGTGGTTTATCAGTCGTTCTTTTGGGACCCTAACCGCTGATGTGTTTGTGAAGCTCTTCTCAGCGTTTGTGCGACCCCACCTAGAATATTGCGTCCAGGCCTGTCCACCATGCCTTGTACGGGACAAAATGGCACTAGAAAGGGTGTTGCGTCTCGGTACTAGGTTGGTTTGGGGATGCAGTCAATGCACTATCGAAGAATTAGAGGGGACCTAATCCTAACCTACCGTATTTTGACTGGAAGGTTGGTCCTGATTTGTCCATGCTATTTAGTCCTGCTAGATTATCTGGTCTCCGCGGGCATTGTATGAAGCTGGACAAACCGCGGTCCGATCGAGTTAGAGCGGAGACACGCTTATCGCGTCGAGTCATCGAGCGCTGGAACCTGCTTCCAGAAAATGTTGTCAAGAAAGCTACGGTTAAGGGGTTTTGAGCATCAACTAGATGCTCTTGGGTGGCAACACGAAACCTTTCCGTTTTCCTGACAAATTCCCATCTTCATACTTCGATTCTGTTTTCTTTACTTTTCCTCGCAATTGGTATTATTCTCTTCTGTTAACTGATTTCCCCTACTCTCTTACCTTCGATTCTTCTTCCTCTCTTACTTACTTCACGTAACTGACATAGCTGGGACAGCTAATGTAAGGAACGTGGGCATTAAATTGGTGGACCAGGGTGTTTTTCGGGTGTTTTCGTTTTAGACCCATCAAGAAGTCGGAGCACTCCTATCAACTCCTGGATCGACGACCCGCTCAAGAAGGAACACTTACGGGATTCATCCTATCGTTCCAGTCCCACTTGAACTTGAACTTGATATTGTGTGCTACGTAAACCATTACGCAGCAATATTCAGATCTGTAAACTACTTACTCGGTGACAACATATGTGGTCTCTATGTCCTGTGTACATTTCCAGGTGTGTAGAGTCATAACAACGTGCAGTCATTGGTAATGGAAGGGGAGGTAATGCCACTAAGTTATTCTTTTAGGGGAAAAAATCTGGGGAAAGCATCATTCGAAGGAGAGCTCGCTCATTTGTTATCGGAGCGCCTGATGAGTGACACATCTTTTTGTCAATCGGTCGCCCATCCGTCACCCATAGGACACACACAGTGTACTCGTCGGACACTGTTGCAAATACGGATGCTGGCTCACATCCAGCTTAACATACTTCTGCTCCGAGAGTTACATCGCTCACGTTCTCTACTGTACACGTATTGCGACATAGTTCACTCGCTATATGTCTGGTTCTTCCCGCCTCAAGGGAAAGTCGAAAAAAGACGGACAAATGGGCAAGACAGACGTTTATTGTCGAAACACACAGTCCCGCTAGCTGAAGGCATCGCAAAATGGTTTTAGCTAGGGGAAAGTTATAGTCGCCAGCCGAGATGCAGCAAATGCTCTCCTAGGCGGAAAAACCAGAAGCCCTCGAATGCGATACGTTTGGATGACTCAAACACACGTAGTCATCGTGTGAACAGGCAAGCTTCTTAAGTTGTCTATATACAGAATAATATTATATTGTAATAATATTTTACACACACAAACAGGACAATCTCCAGGTCACTACACACGTCTTCTTGTACGCTCCACTGTGTCCGCTTTCGGTTAGGCGCACTATTTCGGACTAATATTTACTAGACCAACACTTTAACACCGGGTACGTCAGTTTCACTGGTCTTATAAGTCAACATTGCGAACAAGGGGGACGGGAGTGTAATGATCACAATTAGGATTATTCATGAGTAGGGGATGTTGATGTAATTATGTGAGGTAGATCGGGCACGTGAACGACTAGCTGATTTGGAAACTGGCTGCGATGGACCTATATGATTAGGATTATAGTTATAATCCTCGTACACTTCATTAAAACAGCTGAAGCCAACTTATTTACTTGAATGGGTCTAATTGTGGAGCGCTAGTTAGATTATGGATTAGGGTAGCGGTAAGAATTTTCTATGATATTCCCTCATTCGTGTGGTGTTTTACATTGTCCTGCCGATGAATTTTTACCCGCTAGAAAACAGATTGTTACAACGTAACTCGTTAAGTCTTACGATGAATGATAATATGTGTGAAGCATCTGTATAATATTGCTTATCGTAAAGCTCGAATAAGTGGTCGACTTTGAAATCCCCGCTACTCGTTAACCCGACGCACCTCAATGGACCAATGAGCTAGTTTAAAAGTTCGTTTGTTTTGGTATCACAAGGTCATACACGCCTCAGGGATAAAACACATTAACCGGTACATGGTAACGGTTTAATGTTTAAAAGGAAAGTCTAACTATTCGTTGTCAGTTCTTTGCCTTTGCTACCGTCTCCAATTCTAACTTAGTCACTTTGGTGTCCTCTAGTTCACACTGGCGTTGTAACTTGCTCCAACTTACTCCGTATCCCATAGTTTTTAATATACACAGTCTTCAGGAATACCGCGAATTCAAAATCGTTATTCTAAATAATATCCTTTACCTTCTTGGCTGCCCACAAGAATACCCTTGCAAGTCATGGTCAATACTATCCATCATTGAGAACGCGGAAATATTGCAGGGGCTCTAGACCAACTAAATAAATGGTGCAGCATGTGAAAATTGGCAGGAACCCGGAATAAATGCGCTGTCCTCCCAGTGGGTATCACTGACTACCCCAGTGCATACCACATTCTTGTTTTCTCTTCAGCAATACCACACACAAGGGAGTTCATTGGTTCATTGGTTAATAGAGAGCAGAAGGAAGTTCCTTTGTCAGCTCCGTCGTCGCGACTTTTGCCCTTGAACGTCATTGGGAATGGTGAAGGTAGTGGCTACTGGAAGGAGGCTATTAGGTGCTTTGTGGAGACAATTCACTTGAATTATTACTGAGCTTTTTCGACATTTGTTCACTTCGTACGTCGTACACATTTAGAACGCGACCTACCATCTATCCCTTCACTTTCAAAGTTTCAATGCGTCCTGCTGGAATAGGTTCAGAGGCACGCCCCGAAAGCTGTTCTGGGGCTGCATGCTTACTGGTAATCCAATCGGCTCCAGCAGCTAACTCCGTTCCCCTGGAGTCCAGCCATTGTCGGGGTGACCACATCTACATTGGCGCATCCTCCGAGGGAAACTCGGAAGTGCGTTACAACACTTCTTCCAGCCCAACGCTGACTGTTCCACAGGTGGCCACATATAGAAGCCGTTTAAACAACGAAGACACAGAATTCACGTAGGCGTTGGTGTACTCACCAGCGTGGTTAGGCATTAGAACGCCACA